>JASAMW010004886.1:0-36074 GCA_030247985.1 Epsilonema sp. ZAB3_2
AAAACTACTTTCTCAGGTATGAGGCAGGCCTATTTACGGTACGTATGGTTTGAGATCAGGCAGGCCAATTTTCTCGTGTATGAGCTCGTCGGTCTAACGCATTGAAATGAAGCATAGGAGCCGACGAGTAGCTGGTTATTCTGCTTGTCGGCTTCAACTCACCACGCCAGACCGACAAGCTCAGTACAAATAATGAGAAGTGTCTCGACTGCTGTGACACGAACACACGCCGAGCTCGCAAGTCCATTGTCGTCCGGGCGTATTCCTGTATTGTGTATGCAGTGGGCGTCTACATACTAGTATGTTTGTGCGTATCATGTTCAGGAAGTGTCCAAAGCGAGTCCATTGGTGACGAACGATTTGGGGGAAAGGCGATTGACAAGAAGCAGCGTTCAGAATCAGCAGGACATTCCTATTGCTGCAGGAAAGGAAGACACACGCTTGGAAAATGAGGTGTGTCTACTTTGTATATGGCAATGTCTATTAGCTACGAATGCAGATGTACGAACTCTGTCTGTTTTGTATTGTTGCATAGGCGACGACTTCAAGTGTGAGTCAGAGAAGAAGCTCATCCATGAAAAGGAGCAGCCACAAGCAACCGTTGCCGTTCAAACGACGCAGTACGCCAGAACAGGTAAAGCTGCACAATACTGGCTGGAGAGTACATACTGTATATACATACATACTTACCTGGACGTGCATACTAGTAGTTATGTGGAAGGCTGCTGTGGAGTGTTACAGGGAAATGTGGAAATTTCGGACACCTTCTAGCTTTCCTGCTGTTTGTGAGCCTGTAACCTAAACAGCAAAGTGAAGCGTGTCCAACCAGAGCGAAACTCGATCCAACTGTATTGGTTTAGAAATCGCTAGGCCTTTCTTGAGAAAAGCTAAGAAGCGTCCGACTTTTCCCAGTTGTTTCGTGATGCCCCACCGTCCGCTGCCTGCTTCTCTTATGCAAATGCACGAAGTAGTGAGCGTTTCTGTATTGACGGAGCCGCAGCCGAGAAGCGCCTTTCAACCAGTTCTTCCGTCACCTTCGCAGGTAGGCGGAGGCGCTTCTTCTCAGCGTCAGAGTCTCTCGCAGCAGAGCACCGGACAGCAGCAGCAGCTGGGGCGCACGAGGATGATGACTAGATATGCCGCCAATTCGCCAATGGTAAGCCAGAAGGCCTAGCTTTCTTCTCTGCGGATACGGTACTATAGTTGTAGTAAGTTTTTTAGTTCGTATGTATATGTATACTCTTGGCCTTGGGACTCGCTTATAGATTCCTGCTGCTACTACTACGCCACCCACCGGTAGTCCTGAGAAGTCGAAGCCGGCTTTGGCTGCAGTGAATAGCGCATTGGATCGTATTCTTACTGGCGGTAAGGTCGAATTGTTGCTGCTGCCTGACTGCTCAATTACGCGTACATACATACATACTTACCACGTAGTACGTGTATAGTGTTTGTTGATGGCCCCTGCCCCCTGGTTTAGATGAAATAAGCAAACTGACCATGAACAAAGCTGACGATGATGCCAACGCAGAAGGAACGAAGACTGCAGCGACATCTGGCGGTGGCGAGGGGGAAACTCCGGAGCCTGGGCAGACAACAGCTGGGCGCTCATTGGTGGACGCGCAAGGACAGCGAATCAGCGAGCAGCAACAGAGATGGTGGGCTGGGGCGAAAGTCTGGACAAAGACCACATGCACCTGGACACGTGGCAACGGCTGCAGCTACAGGGCAGAGAGATGAACGGGGCGGCTCAAAGGGAAGAGGCTCATCTTCTTCCTAAAGAAGCAGGTTGGTGATAGTAAATAACTGATACTATGCAATACCGTATTTACTGGTGCGTGTGGGTATGTGGGTAATGTATTGACGAGTTGCAGTGACGCGATTGGGTTGGTCGATAGGGACCCCGCGGTATTCATTGTGAAAGTTTGGATTGGTGTCTGCGCGGTCGTCGACGTCATTTGTTGTCAGTTCTTCTTTTCATTCGCTCCTTTGACGCTCCTCCAGATGATGGAACAAGGTCGACGACCCCGATCCAAACTTTCACAATGAATACCGCGGGGTCCCTATCGACCAACCCAATCGCATTACCGCAACTCGTCCCATATTGTCCACGGTACGTATGAAGGCATGCACAGCCAGGGCCGGGCGCATCTTCGAACGTGCGCGCGGCGTATTGTATTGTGTGTGAGCGAGGCATGAAAGTGAGATACAGGGATATTGGGTGGGTGCTACTTCAGTGTTTTTCTTTCAGGCTGACGTGAGTCTGTTCACTGGTCAGGAATAGCTTTTCGCTTTCGATGGGACCTTATCTCGTTTAGCTGAGATGCAATCAGAAGCTTACTTGTCTCATCGAGAGCCGAGGACTGCGTAGAAAGCGGATTGAGTATGGTAGTATACCACGTACAACAATGTGCTCTTGGTTCAGTGGTGCGTATTATCCTATAGTGCACAGCACAGTGTAGTATGCAGAACGAATAAACTTTTCGACGCGTATGCGTGTAGTGTCGTGGTTTGGGTATCGGTGCTTTGGTGGCGAAGCCGTGGCATTATTTTTCTTGTGGTTGTGGCTTTTTGACCTAGTTGTAGTAGTACTTTTGTTCTGTCCTCCTCAATGCCGCGTTCAGATTAGAGACGTATACGTTCGACGTAAGCCCGTATGCGGAACGTGCGCATCGCTGATCTGAACGCGGCATTATGCGACTGCTTGCGTTCCTGCAATTTGAGCTAGATTTACGGAGCCGTTATCATGCCGGAAAGAACGCGTAAGGAAGGGAGAAGGACTAGACGACGTCAGAGCCCTGTGAAGACACCCCGATTGACTGGAAGATTGATCTTCAGGGAGAGAAAGCCTGGTTGCAGTCGACAAGTGATTCGAGTTGGGACTGTGGAAGAATGGGAGGTAGGTAGGTACTGTACGAAGAGTAGATCTGTATGTGTGTGTGTCAGTGTAGCGTAGGTGTGTAATGAATGTACTACATGGTTCTGAATATTCGACGTGCTTGCATTGCAATCGTTTTATGGTCCGGTTTCTCTTCCAATTATCGTGCCTAGCCTAGGCTTTTTGACACTCTCTCTCACCACATTGCAGGATGCCCGTGTGAAACTGAGACAGCAACTGCTGGAGCGAGAACGCTATCCAGTGGTTATCGCTGCTGGTCAAGTTGGGGATGATTCACAAATTACGTCAGGTGGTAGGGGAGGGGGGGACCCCCCCTCGCCATGGCCCAGCCTCTGACGTCAGTCTGACGGGGGGGGGGGGGGGGGGGTCGGCGCTCAGATCACTATTCTGACGCTGACGGTGGGGAGGGGGGGGGGGGGGGGGGGGTGTTGCGCCGCATGATGATGATGGGCATGGATACATACACACATAACAGTATGTACTTTAGACATGTACATATGGTACATGCATACACAACATAGTGTATATTCACGCATACATACGCAAGTATACTATTATTACTATTGGTCTGTCTGGTGGGGGGGGGGGGGGGGGGGGGGTCAGGCCAGTATGACCACCTCTGACGCTGACGGTGGGGGGGGGGGGGGGGGGTACGGCCTTTGGGCCAATTCTGACGCTATTCTGACGGTCGGGGGGGGGGGGGGGGGGTGCCCATCCATTTCGGCTGAAGACCACCTGACGTCATTTGTGAATCATCCCTTGGAGGTTGTGTGGGCAAAGCCGCAGGACAAGTCCCTGATGCGCTACGTGAAGAACGCGCAGAAGCAGATGGGCGGCGGCGGGGCGACGGTGGCTGCGTCTTCCTTGGCCGCGGGCGCCGGGCCGAACGTCCATCAAAGCATCGTCGCCGATCAACGCGGAGGGGGAGGCGCATCGCCGCCCATTGGTGGAGTTGCCGCCGTGGACCCCTTGACCATGGCCGCATTCACCGGCTATCCGGCCTTTGTCATCGCCGCATGCACTTGTGGCCGCAAATGAGTAAGGAAGGACACATGTGTCGTAGACGTCACGTGGTTTGCGTTAGATTGCCGTTTGTGGTGTTGGTGTGTGTAGGCGCTGATTGAGTTCTAGGCTTTACCGTCGCAAAATAATCGGGTTGAGTACATACTACGCATATATGCAATGCATACTACGTGCAAGAGAGTCAACGTTCATTCCTTCCTTCATTCCTTCGTTGTGGCTGCGGGATTCGGTCGGATCTCTTTTTTCTCTTTCATTTTTCGAAACCAACAATTATATTTTTTAGGACCCCGAGAAGCTCGTGCAGGACGTCCGGTGATATCAGCTACCATCCATCGCTTCCGCGCCGAGTACGACATGAAGAGTCAGGCAGAGAAGGCGGAGTTCATAGCCGACATCATTCAGAATATGAACAAGACCGTCGAGAGATCAAGAACTGAATCTGGGGAATCGATGCCAGAAGGAAGCGGAAGCCGCCAAGCAGTTTCCGAAGCACTGATGACTTCGATGGAGCAGCCAGAAATCGAGATCCTGATTCCCAAAGGAGACACCGAGCGCAAAATGGTGAGAGAAAGGAGATAAGAACGAGTCCAGGAGAAATTCTGACGCTATGTATGGAGGGCCGGATATACGCGGATCTCCGATTTTGACGATACCTATCTCATTTTAAAGAGCGTCAAAAATGGAGTCGAATAAGCATAATATCAGCCCTGTAACCCTTCGCGAAACAGAGATACTACGGCCTTCGACAACTTTCGCATCGTCGGCGCCATCTTGGCCACTCTAAATTTGGACTCCAGTCTCCCGACTGGATATGGCCATATCTCCGCTATTTCTGCTCCTTTCTTGACGCTCTTTTTTGTATATTGTCAGCTGAAACATTGGGAAATCCAGCCCATATCATACCGTCGTAGCCGCACGATACATGGTTAGTGAGATACAGGGTGTTTCTTTCATTGAAAATTTCGATTCCAAAGCCTATCTTTAGCACCGTGTAACTTCTTGCCCCAACCACATACAGAGCTGCCAGTAGGCTCATTCGAGGCGCCTTAATCTGCTCTTTAAGATGATGTGTAGCAACCCATTTCCAATCCACGCGTTGCTGAGTTACAGGGTGTTTTTTGCACTTTTGTGTGAAAAGTTATGGCACTTTTAAAAAAATTTCGCTTTGTTGCATACATCTAACCCAGTTTTTTTATGCTGATTCTTATGAGCCTACTCCCGTTGCTCTAGGCTTAACCGTTAGCGAGATATAGCGTCTAAAAGTGGAAATTTCACAATTTTTCATACCATAAAACAATTTTTCCCAATTCTATCAATACATGGACATATGGTATACCATTCAATTCGTCTTAACGAGATCTAGCGAATGGTCACTATAACATATGCTCGGGCTCCATTCACATAGTAGAAAACGCCAAAAACCGATTTCTAACACCGATCCAAGGAAATTTCACAATTTGAATTCACAATTCACAAAGTTTCAATGTGAAGATCTCGTTAAGACGAATTGAATGGTATGCCATATGTCCATGTATTGATAGAATTTGAAAAAATTGTTTTATGGCATGAAAAATTTTGAAATTTCCACTTTCAGACGCTATATCTCGCTAACGGTAGGCCTAGAGCAACGGGAGTAGGCTCATAAGAATCAGCGTAAAAAAACTGGGTTAGATGTATGCAACAAAGCGAAATTTTTTTAAAGTGCCATAACTTTTCACACAAAAGTGCAAAAAACACCCTGTAACTCAGCAACGCGTTGATTGGAAATGGGTTGCTACACATCATCTTAAAGAGCAGATTAAGGCGCGTCGAATGAGCCTACTGGCAGCTCTGTATGTGGTTGGGGCAAGAAGTTACATGGTGCTAAAGATAGGCTTTGGGAATCGAAATTTTAAACACCCATGTAACACCCAAGATACATGGTTACGGCTACGGTAAGACATGGGCTGGATTCCCCAATGTTTCAGCTACAATGTACAAAAAAAGCGTCAAAAAAGGAGCAGAAATTCCGGAGATATGGCCATATTTCCGACTGGAGTACATTGTGGTCAAAGTGGCGCCGATGATGCGAAAGTTGTCGACGGCTTGTATCTCTGTTTCGCGAAGGGTTACAGGGCTGATATGCTTATTCGACTCCATTTTGACGCTCTTCAAAATGAGATAGGTACCGTCAAAATGGGAGATCCGCGTATATCCGGCACCGTCAGAGTTTCTCCTGGACTCGTTCATAAAGAGGTGCGTGTATGCGGATTGGAGGAGACTGAGGCGAACTGCGTGAAAACTGCACTTTGAAAAACCGATTTGGACACCCGCTCTTTCGTAATGTAGCTGGAATGCAATGTAGCGATGCACAATGTGCAATACACAATGTACAATGCAATGTGCAACGTGATACGCACGCTCCCTGTCTCTGGAATTGTGTTGTAGCTGGCAGAAGAAGATGGAGGGCGGAAAGCGGAGGGGGATACGAAGATCCTGTCGCACCACACGGAGCTGCAAACGATGAAGGAGGCCCTGGGAGAGGCAGAGGAAAACATTCGCTCCTACCAACTGGAGCTGGACGAGCTCCTGGCGAGCAAGGCAGAGGAGGAGGAGAAACGGAAAGAACTGCTCAAACAGGTTGCCTACTGTACAGTACTCTACTTTTAAGGCAAGCTTTTCCTGGTATCACTACATACTACTACCCAGGGGAGGTCACATCATAGCCAATACACAGGGGGTCACATATCACAGCCAGTACACAGGGGAGGTCACATCACATCACACCATACTACCCAGGGGAGGTCACATCACTACATACTACCCAGCGGAGGTCACATCACATCACATGTCACATCACATCACGGGGTCACATCACGTTAGCATATACCACCCAGGGGAGGTCACATCACACCATACTACCCAGGGGAGGTCACATCACAGCTTACTATACCCAAGGGGTCACATCACAGCTTATACCCAGGGGAGGTCACATCACAAGGTTATTATGCATTTCACGTTCATGCAAAATTATCACGTTTCCCATGCAAATGAGCATGTATTTCTTGAACTACGGACTATGAACTATGTTTTGTACACTAGGTGCGTGACTTAGAGGAAGAGCTCGACGCGAGCGCAGATTGGCCCGTAATCACCGCAAGGAGCTGGAGGGTCAGCTGGGAGCAACAGCTGGAGCTCACCAACCGCCTCAAGGAGAACTTCGATCGACAAATCAAAAAGCTCACCGTAAGCGCACACAGGACGTGTGCAGTAGCCAGCTTTGCATTCAACTTGTCGGCCATTCAGTACGTAAGGCCATGGGAAAATCCGGCCACCCGAGTTTCATGGCTGCATATCTCAGCAACCGATGGACCGATTGAGACAAGCATGATTCCAGTTGATGCCTTGAATTCTCTTTTCGAATGAACCATTTGCTTGACACAGCAACTTCAAAGGAGCATAGGTGGCCGGGTTTTCGATGTCTGTCTGTCGCGTGACTCCACGGTGTATGGTGCTGCTGCAGGGTCAGCTGAAGGAGTACGCGGAAGAGAAGGAGGAGGCGCGTCAGGCGCGAGACGAGTTACAGGCGACGCTGCGCGAGCGGGAGCGAAAGACGCTGCTGGCGGAGACGGAGCTGGCCGGCACCCTGGAGAAGCTGGACGCCGCCGACACCGCCCGAAGACAGGCCGAGGACGAACTCACCAAACAGCTGCAGGCCAAAGGGTCAGTAAGACAGAGAATGCCGAGGTTTCCCTAGTCGCGCCAGGTTTTTTCGCGCTAATTTGTACCAACGCGGATTCCACGCGAGAAAACTCTCGCGCAACCACGGAAATCTCCCGCGTTCTCTCGGTGCACGTGCGTGCGTGTGACGAAATAGTGAGAAACAAGCGTCCACCGTTTCATCGCTGTTTCTTTGTGAATCTGGCATTAGTGGCCCAGCTCAACAGATTGCATGATACGGTGGTTGCAGGGAAGAACGTCGACATCTGGAGCGAAAAATCATGGAGTTGAAGGAGTTGCTGGATGAGAAACAGTCAAACTACAACGTGGCGATGGAGAAACAGAGGAAAGCCCAGAGTCAGGTGAGCTGACCACTGCGCTGCTGGCTCGCGCGTGCAGCATACCGCACCTTAACCGATACTCCATACTCCCGGTAGGTCATCTCCATTACTTATGAGCACGTATGAGCACGGGAAGAAGGAGCTTCAGTTCTCATGTGTGAGCATTTCTGAAGAACTGTTCTTCACAAAAGTCGTTTATGCAGAACGTTTATGCAGAGCTCCTTTTTCTTCGTGCTCATGCGTGCTCATAAAGTAATGGAGATGACCTACCGGGATTCAAAGTCTCCTGCCAATGGTTGTAACGGTTGCACAACTCCTCGATATGTCGGTTGTCAACGGTTGCACAACCAGTTGGCAACGGAGACTTTGTATCCAGGACTTTGTACAAATACGTCATGGGTCTGCGTCATCTTCCGGCTGGTGTTGTTGAACTGATTCCTGCACCCAGAGCTGTTCGCGGTATTCATCGACTTGCCCGTCCAGCTTCCCACAGGCTGCAGCTTAGGGTGGGTACGGTGTTCCAGAACAAAGGAGGCGGTAGGCAACGTGCAACGAAAACACCTTTTGAGCATGCAGTGGCGACGTGGAATTTGCTGCCGTCGTACTTATTCATCAAGGAGGTTGATGGAGAGATCCTGCCACACATGCCAACGTTATCGGAGTTCCGGAAGCAGGTGGAAAAGAAAGAGCTTTTTTGCGCGATGCAGCAGCAGGCGCATTTGTTGGCACTGCAAATTCCTCTTCTCTCCGATCCGGCGGCAGCTGCGAATCCCAGCAACCAGTACCAGGGCCGAAGAAGAAGAAGACGGCAAAAGCAGTAGTGAAGAGAGAGAGAGAGAGAGAGAGAGAGAGAGAGAGAGAGAGAGAGAGAGAGAGAGAGAGAGAGAGAGAGAGAGAGAGAGAGAATCATATAAAATTTAGTTCACATTTCAGGACTTGTAATACAGTACAGCTCGTTTGTTGCCTATTGGTACAGTGTACGTATGTTATTATGTTATGTACTTAGCTTTATGTATAACGGCCCACCCATAGGATACTCGTGGCAGTTTCATCCTTGTGTTGTCTCTGTTGGTTCGGCGGGTTAGGTGTGGTCGCGCGTTATGCGAAATAAAATCGTCGTCGTCGTCGTCGGAAGTCAATCAGACCTCAACGAACCTACTTCGTTCGTGTATCGAGGTCCGAGCAATGCTGTGACTGGAGCCAGCCAGGCGTGTTATTGTGTGTTTGAGGTGAAGCAGTTGACGACTGACCTGTCGACGGAGAGCGCCGCGGCGCAGAAGGCGGAGGCGGACAAACAGACGCTGCAGCGAGCCAACAAGGAGATGAAGGGGCAGCTGCAGGAGTTGGAGGCCGCGGCCAACACGCGCGGTCGCGCCCAGATCAGGACCCTCGAGGCCAAGATCGCCAACCTCGAAGAACAACTGAGTGCAGAGACGCAGTAAGCGACTACGTCCAGTCTGTATGCTGCACAAGTGTACGCATATATTTGTGAGTACTGACACGACTGGTATGCGCTGTGCAACTTAGAGAGCGGGCTAACGCTTCTCGGGCCGTGCGAAAGATGGAGAAGAAGCTCAGCGACGCCCTGATGCAACTGGAAGACGAGCGTGAACGCGTGAATGAATACAAGGAAGCGGTAGGACTTTTCCACGCCTTTAAAAAAAGTATTAAAATACAGTGTGACTTCCGCATTGGCGTACTTATCCTTGCCACAAGCTGCCTGAGCCGCTGAGCGGGCGTACAGTATTTGTTGTTGTAGTAGGCGGAGAAGGCGAATAACAAGATGAAGGGCCTGAAGGATCAGGTGGAAGAAGCTGAGGAAGAGCTGTCCAGAGCCAACGCCAAAGCGAGAAGGGCGCAGAGGGAGAAGGACGACTTGCAGGAAGCCAACGACACGCTCACTCGCGACAATCAGGCCCTGCGTCAGAAAGCCAGGTAGTGGGTTCGATTCCCGTTCGGTCCTATTTCTCTCCTCCCTTTTTGGGGGTCCGGCTATCGCCATACGGAACGCGGCATGTCAAAATAATGATGTACTTGTGATGTTTAGACAAGCGACACAGTTGACGGCGACGAGGCGGGCGGCGGCGACCAGTGGCGGCCGCACGGGCTCCAACGAGAGTACCAGTATGCTAGACATGACCGACGGTTCCACCGGATCCAAAGACGGATCACACTAGTTGACGAAGGTATGCATGGAGCATGATGATTACCTTGCCTTGCCTTGATACCTTGATGATTATATTGATGCCGTGATCATGCGGATTTTGCGTTTAACTGTAGCTGCACATCCTCCGACCTCCGGAAGTGATGGCAAGGCCATGAAGTGTGGAGAGAATACTACTGTGCGACAACTTCGTAGGTGTTTTTTGCTGTTTTGTATGAGGTGGGCTGACGCGTGCTTATCTGTAGTACGTAGTTGTTTTTGCTAATGTTACAACTGGCGTTCAAAAATTGAGCGCTTCCTTCGCGTGTACAAATTCCAACACGTGTCTTTTTGGGCTTATGTACGTTGGCAGTTACTATTTCACTATCCTGTACAAATTTCATACTGTAATACTGCGGTACCGGGTTTCCGTTTGTACTGGGTTACTAGCCAATTACGTACAGTACACGTACGTATCCTTTTGACGGTGGCATGTGGTCAGTGTACAACACAGTTTGCGTGTGAGACCAGACGGAAATAAAGTTTTGTTCCTTGAATCTTCTGTGGCTTATTGATCTGCGATTGCGAGGACGATGCCGAAGTGTATGTCCTGCCCTCAGGGGTTTCACTTTCCTCCCTTTACAACGCGTAGCAATGCGCTTGGGCTTGATTCATGTGTCTCTCTTGTTCTGTTCAGTTCAGTGTTGCTGTTTCTTCTTCTACGTATGTTTCCTACGTGCCTTCCGCTGTAAATCTGTTGTACGTCAATAGTCTATGCGGTCAATACGGAGCGTGTACTAGCACAGTGAGAGGTACAAGAGGGGAGATTTGAGAAATTGAGCTTTGCTTGCAGTCAGATGGTGTTGTGCGCTATAAATAGGGGCATAATCCCGTTCTGCGTTGCGTGTTCGACTCACGCACTGGCTGCCCAATTTTTCAGATTTCTTATCTTGTCCTCAAATCTCTTAATAGAAACCACGCGTCCCTAGATCCAGGCTCTTCAGGCCGAGATCAGCAGTCTCAAAGATCAACTAATCCAGTACATACGCATAATATCAGGAGTATGGATTGAATTTGTAGGTGGTTTGTTCACGTTATGCGTCAGTTATATGGGCTACAAAATCTTTTATTTCTGTACCTGTCCACTTTGCCATTAAGAGAAACATTATTCGGGAAAAATGTTCGTTCACCATACGTCCGTACAGCCGTACGCCCTACTTTGCCCTACTAATAGATGCCTCGAACGTAAAGGACGTTATGGTGAATGTTTCTTTCATTGGTTATGGTCAATGGTGAACGCACTTTCGATTGATCTACATTACATACATACATTATTGCCTCCTGTATCCATAAATCAGTTGTCTATCTAGGCCTACATGTCAAGATTGTATTTCTATGCTTGTATTCTATGCTTGTATGCTTGTATTCTATGCTTGTATGCTTTCTATGCTTGTATTTCTATGCTTGAAATTTATTGGTATTGCATTTATGGAACGAAGAGTAAAGTAAAATTAACGCACGAAAATGATTGGCTGTAAAAATTTGAGCAGATTTGGGGAAAAATTTATGGTCCCCCTGAAGATGCATCTTTTGCAAATTTTGGCATATGTAATAATGCGCATTTGACGCTTTTTGTGTTTCATTATGATGCAAAATTTTTTCACAATTTTCGTCTTTCAGTTTCAGCGGTCTCGTATCAGCTCAGTCAAAATAAATTGGAATCGATACAACAAGGCTGAAAATGATTGGCAGAAAACGTTGGGAATAAAGCCGAACATTGGACGGTTCGCCAAGTTTCGTGTGCGATTGGTCAGTTGCGGTACAAAGATGTTCAACAAACTTCGACAATTTGATGCGCATACAAAACCACTGGAAGATTTTCGAGTGAAAACGTCTAGAGCTTTCGTCTAGAGCTTTCTCGTCTTCATTGGATGGACTATCGGTTGAATCCGAAATTCCAATCGCCTCCGTCTCCCACAGCTGCGCTACGCCTGCAGTCAACTCTGTCTCCTCGTCTACACCCATGTACAGTGCATGGCAGAGTCCGGCCTCCGTCGATCCAGCAGCACCACCGTCGTCTGTGCCTACTTGGCAACCAAATAACCCGGACGGTACGTACCGAGCAACAAGAACAGCTCATGTCACTTTCTGTATTGCGATGGAAGGTACGATGTATGCTGTGACTGTTACGTACAATGCATAGTAGATAGTAGTACATACATAGTACTGTATGTATGTACGTACAGTACATGTACGTATGTATGTATGTACAGTACAGTATAGGGTGTTTCATAATAAACTCTGCGGATGTTTGTGCCTCTCATGCCTCAACGGAGTGTTCCATTTCGGTACGCTCTTTTACATTTGGTAGCTGAGGCTTCTACAATTACGCAGGCAAAATTTCAGCCCTGTACTTTTTCTAACATGGTATGAAAGCTCAAACGTTCGGACCCAAAAATTTACGTTTTTTCACTATGGGGGATAAACCCGGGCTAAGGTCGAAGTTAGCACTCCACGGATGATTTTTTCCATTTTGCTCACAATGGCGTATAGATTTGGTTCTGTCGTCTTGCATGGGGTATTGAACATGTTTTGAAAACGTATTAGCTTTTGGATGGTGGAATATGCTCTTTATTGTGATACAATATTAGGCAAATCCCCGATTTCTGAGGTCAGCCTTTCTGACCTGTTTTGAGCTGCTTCCTGTTGGCCTAAAAAAGTTGAAATTTTGTATGCATATAAACTTCGAAGTGTTTGCTATTTATTGCAAAAGACCGCATTTGAAAATGGCACCCCGTTGTGGAGATAGAGACACAAACATCCGGAGAGTATATTATGAAACACCCTGTACATCTATGTATGTGCATATGTATAGAGCTCTCACGGGTAGGCATTTCGCATTGATCCGGGTCCGGGTTTTGAAACCATGTACCCGCGGGTACCGGGTCCGGGTCGGGTAGTAGGAATATTTGCTGTTATGTACATGTTTAGTGTACACGTGCAGCAAACTGTGGTACATACAGTACGAACTGTACGTTACGTACATACATATGCAATAGACTGTATATAACAATGTTCGTTTGAAAGAATACATATCCTCCAGGTGGGAAATTTGGAAAAGTATAGCTCAACTATCCTCTATTCTTGAGAAAATTTCAGAAAATGCTTAAACTACATCGAGCAGAAAGCCAAAATTGTGCGAAATTATACACCTTAGACCCGACCCGGATTTTCGCCTATTTTTCCGGGTCCGGGTCCGGGTAGCAAAAAATGCCGGGTTTTCCCGGTTCCGGGTCCGGGTACCCGTGAGAGCTCTACGTACGTACGTCGTGCAGTACATACATTGCTTTGCTGGTTGTATGATTGCAGAGAGGAAGAGGCGTAGAATGGCGAAAGGTCCTTGTAAAGCGGGAATACGCTGCACTGCGGAGATGCATGAGGAGATTCGAGCAGATGAGTCGGTTCGTATGCAGGCTTTCTACGAACATCATGGACATCAGATCGATCTGCAGCACATCCGCGTTCCGTCTCTTCTCAAGGATCGGATTGCTGGGCGTTTGATTGATGGAGAAAACGAAGGAGTTGGTTTCGCACTTGGAGAAGGTGGCGTGTACTGAACAGATGGCGCCAGCTGACGATATACAAACAGTACAAAAGTATGTTATGTACATACGTACTGTACACCCTGTTCAATACTGAAACGTCACGTCACTCGCCTAACTCGGAGACGTGTGAACAACTGAACCGAGTTTGGCTACGAATTCGGAGGCTCCTCGGGGCCAGTGCGTGAATCGAACACGCAGCGCAGAACGGGATTACGCCCCTCTTAGCGCACGTCCCATCTGACCGCACAGCTCAATTTCTCAAATCTCTCCCCTTATACTCCTCGCTGGGCTAGTACGCGCTCCGTATAAGGGGAGAGATTTGAGAAATTGAGCTGTGCGGTCAGATGGGACGTGCGCTAAGAGGGGCGTAATCCCGTTCTGCGCAGCGTGTTCGACTCACGCACTGGCCGCCCAATTTTTCAAATTTCTTCTCTTGTGCTCAAATCTCTTAATAGAGTACCCGCCGCGCTAAGGACTGTTCCATCTTGTCCTGCGTAATCATAACCACCACCTGGGCCGGGACGTTACCACCATCAAACGTCGGGTGGCATTATGAGTCTGCCATCCAGTGACAAGTCTCTGTCACGGGCAGACAACAGTACCGCAAGTCTGTGCGGTCAATACGGAGCGCGTACTAGCGCAGCGAGGAGTATAAGGGGAGAGATTTGAGAAATTGAGCTGTGCGGTCAGATGGGACGTGCGCTAAGAGGGGCGTAATCCCGTTCTGCGCTGCGTGTTCGACTCACGCACTGGCCGCCCAATTTTTCAAATTTCTTCTCTTGTGCTCAAATCTCTTAATAGAGTCGCTCGGAGCAAATTCGGAGGCTTTAGTGAACGCAGGAATTTATCGACAAATAACGTTCTGCTTGATTTCTTTCGATTTCAGAAAGGCGCGAGAGACGGCGACGTTGTTCTGGTGCGGGATGTTTTCGTGTATGATGCGTTGAAAAAGTTGCCGCCTACGGTATCATCATTGCGGACATCAAACGGGTTTGTTGCGTAGTATCTCCGTGCTCGTGCGTTTTATTCACGAGTTGGGCAAAGCGCTAGTACTGGGTCGCTAAGTGACCCCCTCTGTGACTGTGACTTACTTTCAGTGCAGCATTTGATCGGCGTCGGCGGCGCGGTCGACGTCGTTTATTCTCCGCTCGCTTTCTTTTTCTTCCCAGCTGCCTAAACGACGTCGACCGCGGCGCCGATAAAATGTTGCACTGACAGTCACGGTTATTCAGAGGGGTCACCTCGCGACGCAGTGACGTTCCAGCGCTTAGTGCAACTCGTGACGTGAATGTGCAGTGAATCATTCCCTTGCTTTCTTGATTTGATGGTCTGCTCAGGTTGCGGGTGTGGTGGACAAGAATAAGCTGAAGCTGACAGAGGACTGACTGACTGCCAGTCTCACACTGAAACTTGTCTATCGTTCCTATGGCAGTGCAGTAAGCACCCCGGATGTCGTATACGTCGCTCCAGTTCTGCAGAAGTAAAGACACGTGACCCTTTACACCATTACGTAGACGCTATTCTCAATTCGTACGTATGCGACTTTAGTTACACATGTACATTTATTATGTGTACGTAATACTGATGCATAGGCATTGCAGCAGCTGTGTAATATGCTTTAGCTTGATGTGCCTGATTTTGGCGTTTCTTTGTAGCCTGCTAAAATCTTGGTCATTTTCACTGCCCGTGCTCCGTATGAAAGGGCTGTTCACCGATTACGCATTGGCTGTGCAGACGGATATCGAACGGGTGGTAAACAAACACATTGGGCCCCTGTAATTTTGTGACGTGCCGCGACGATGGCAATAGCCGGGCCCTGAAAAGAGGGGAGAGAAATCGGACCAAGAGGGAATCGAACCCGCTACCCTCGAGCACAGCTGGCACACAACTGAACCATGTGCCGGTCTTACATGTCTAGACCGGGCCTCGGACACTACGTACACTGGCCACGCAGACGTATCTTACAATCTTAATGACATAGTCGGTACCTTATTTCAAAACCTCTCCAAATGGGCTGGCCCGTTTGCCGATTGCTTTTCCAATGGATGTGCTGTTTTACGGTTTATTTCAGCCAGAGTTTCCAGCCTATGGGTCGCAGATTCAGTGAACATTCGATGAAAAATGGGAAGTGAAGAAATTATTACTGTGATGTATGTAGGTACACATATGATGTGTAAGAAACATGTGCGCTGACAATGTGCTACGTACTTCTAGCGGTTGCTATTGCTCCGGTTGCAAACAAACCAGTTGTCTGCGGATTAGGTAGGTAGCACATGGCACATATTACATAGCACATGCACATGCTACATATTTGTAAGTACATAGAAAAGATGCGCAACCATATTGCTCATTTGATTCCTGCCACAATGCGTTATAAAGTACGGTACAAATACCGACAAGTACCAGTGCATGCTGCTGCTGCTGCTTTACCAGTGCATGCTGCTGACCATGGCTTCAGTTACCCAACACTGTTTTGCTGTTTTCCTCCCTTTTCGCCGCTCCGTCGTCCCTTCCGCTGTTAAGAAACGTTTTCTGTAGCGGTTGCATAGTACGTGGAAGGGGGGTACTTTTTGTAAATCGAGATAATATGCCTATCGGATTCCCCATCAAAAACTGCATATGTTGACGAAGTTTTAGGAAAAAACTTGTTCAGGCATCATCGAGATATTCAAGGGTAAAGGTGGGCAGGTAGCATTTTTGCCGTTTTTCAACGTTTTTAGCCATATTTCAGCAACCGCAGGGCTTAGAGAGCTACAATTTGGCGTGCGAAAAGATCCCATAGGGACCCAAGTCTGGACCAATTTTGAGCCCAATCGGCCACCTGTGTGGCGAAATATAGCATCACAAAGTGCATTTCTGTATATTTTGCACCTGTTGCAAATTTAGTTTTTTGAATACCACGGCGCGAATACATGCCCTGCACGGGGTAAAATTTTGACAGCAAGTAGAGAAGGGTTAGGCCTAAAAACTTTAGTACTACCGCAAAAAAATCTCTATAATTGGAATTGGGACTACAGTCCTCTCGAATAGTGAAAAATGCAGCAAAAATTTTCCCGCCTTTTTTATTTTTCAAGATAAATGAGCAATGCCACTGAAACATTTTCCTCGAAAGTGGCCTATCTTATGTAGAATTTGATGTAGATTTCAAAAATAAAATTCTTTCTCCCAAAAAATGTAACCCCTAGCATATAATTTTGCAAAAGTAGTATATTTTTGTGAATTTTGGGTAAGGGTTATATTTTTGGGAAAAGCAATCTTATTTTTGAAATCTACATAAAATTCTACATAAGATAGGCTACTTACGAGGAAAATGTTTCAGTGGTATTGCTCATTTATCTTGAAAAATAAAAAAGGCGGGAAAATTTTTGCTGCATTTTTCACTATTCGGGAGGACTGTAGTCCCAATTCCAATTATAGAGATTTTTTGCGGTAGTACTAAAGTTTTTAGGCCTAACCCTTCTCTACTTGCTGTCAAAATTTTACCCCGTGCAGGGCATGTATTCACGCCGTGGTATTCAAAAAACTAAATTTGCAACAGGTGCAAAATATACAGAAATGCACTTTGTGACGCTATATCTCGCCACACAGGTGGCCGATTGCGCTCAAAATTGGACCAGACTTGGGTCCCTATGGGATGTATGTGTTTACCAAATTGTAGCCCTCTAAGCCCTTCGGTTGCTGAAATATGGCTAAAAACGGTGAAAAACGGCAAAAATGCGACCTGCCCACCTTTACCCATCAATATCTCGATGATGCCTGAACAAATTTTTTCCTAAAACTTCATCAACATATGCAGTTTTTGATGGGGAATCCGATAGTCATATTATCTCGATTCACAAAAAGTACCCCCCTTCCACCTATGCTACAGGCTACTCTCAATCCTTTCAGAAAACGTCTCTTAATCTGCGTATTGTTCTTTCACGCTGTCCATAAAGGAAGGGTAATAATGTACCGGGAAGCCAGCCTTGCTCCCCTCTGTCCCCTAGAAGAGACTCTACTGTCCCCTCAGCTCGAGGAAGAAAGTGTTTCTCACCCTGCTGGGGGACGTTTTAGATCTCACCTCCTCATACGCAGGCCTGGATACTAGCTCATCTTGTAGCGCTTGAAATGCTGATTAAGATAGGATATGTCCGAATTTTCTACGCGTGTGGGCGATTGGTTAAATATTGCCTCAAAATTGGAGCGAAAAGTCAAAAAACACGGGTTTCATGTAAAGTTGCGTACCACTGCTCAAGTGCTTTGGCCCAAGCAATGGAGCCGTGGTACAACAGTGCAAAACATAAAAACAAAACAAAACAGTGCAAAACTAGACTCTATAGACAGTCTATAGACTTTCTCCATGGGAATGGTGCCGCATTGGGCGCAGAGACAAAACGACGTGTCAGATATGCTGTATCTATTGCCATCTATCTACCATTGCCATTGCCATTGCCATGTATCTACCATATTCATGCTTGACGCTAGACCTACTGCTTGACGCTACTGTGCATAGCTCCCACACCCATAGCCACACCCATAGCCATACCATACCAAACTAAGATGCCTTAGGGGTGTATTGTACTGAAATACCCCTTTGACCTCAATTATGCCCTAAAACACGTGCTTTTGACCTAAAAAGTATGCCATTTATACTCATCACGGACTCATAGGTTGTCCTCCATCCGCGTTGCATTTTGTATGCAGCTGCTACACCATCTCCTCTTCAATCAGACTATGTTCCACTACATTACTATGTTCCACCACTACAACTACCACCACTGTAACACTATCCAAGAAATACCCAAGAAACACTGTACGTTTTTACCCAGCGACGGCCTGAGTCCAGCAACGGGCGGTCTCTCATTGCGAAGACCCCAACCCTGGAACGATCTCTCCAGCTGTGCCATGACAGCCAGATTGGATGACCAATCGCCCTGCTTCTGCCGTCGGTTCGCTTCCAGGAATTGCTGTTCAACAATCACTTCCTCCAGTTGAGCAGAAGTCCACTGAAGCAAATCAAGTACTACCACGAGCAAACCATCAGCACTGTGTGGCAATGTCCCAATGCAAACTAAGCAGCAGTAGCAGCTAGGTGCCTGACTGATACATATCGATGGTGCCTGAACACAAATTTTACCACATAAGTATGCAGTTTTTATGGGGATCCGATAGGCACATTATCTCGACTCCAAAAATACCTACCCTAAAAAATCACCCCAAAATATCCACGTACTATGCAACCGTTACACAAATCGTTTCTTTTGCAACACAAAAGCAGTTCTTTTGGCGGAGTACTGTACTGTTTCGTGCATTTCCACCCTCGATTATAGCCAACTATGCACACTTTGCTTGCTATGCGTACTTTGTTGTGCAACCCGCAAAACGTAGCACCGAATTGATTGCAAGTAATCTCGGCGATCGATCGGCATCCAATGTGAATGGAGCTAATGTTTCCGGTGCTTTGTCATGCATTTCCTGTTCTCTAAATTTGGCGAAATAAAGAAAAAAAATTGTCATTCTAATCATTGTGACGGTCGTAGGCGGTCGTTTTATCTTTCTTCTCGTTTTATCTTTCTTCTGGCGTTCGTTTGATCTTCTTCTTGTTTTCGTTCTCCAAAGTTGAGGCCGTGTTTGACCTTCCTGTCCAGCAGAGGGCATTTCGCATGGCGATTTCGCAGGAAATTGAAAATAACGCGAAAATTTATGGAAGAGCATATGAAGAACGGAGTACAGTACATTTACATTATCAATACCGTATTTTTGGGTGTATATCCCCCAGTGTATATCCCCCCAGACCTCCCATCAGACCTCTCGTTTTTTGTATGGGGCTATACACCCAAAAATGCGGTAGAAAATAATAAAATAATAAAAGGTAGAAAATTGAGAACTGCAAAAATTTATGAACATGCATAAAACATACAAAAGCAACGCATACAAAAAGTTCGCGAAAAAGAAAACTATACGAAAATGTCGGTTTTGATAATTTGGAGTTTGGACTTGTACTTTTAATGAATGGCCATGCAAGATGCCCTCTGCTGGACAGGAAGGTCAAACACGGCCTCAACTTTGGAGAACGAAAACAAGAAGAAGATCAAACGAACGCCAGAAGAAAGATAAAACGAGAAGAAAGATAAAACGACCGCCTACGACCGTCACAATGATTAGAATGACAATTTTTTTTCTTTATTTCGCCAAATTTAGAGAACAGGAAATGCATGACAAAGCACCGGAAACATTAGCTCCATTCACATTGGATGCCGATCGATCGCCGAGATTACTTGCAATCAATTCGGTGCTACGTTTTGCGGGTTGCACAACAAAGTACGCATAGCAAGCAAAGTGTGCATAGTTGGCTATAATCGAGGGTGGAAATGCACGAAACAGTACAGTACTCCGCCAAAAGAACTGCTTTTGTGTTGCAAAAGAAACGATTTGTGTAACGGTTGCATAGTACGTGGATATTTAATGGGGTGATTTTTTAGGGAAAATCAAAAGGTATTTTTTGAGTCGAGATAATGTGCCTATCGGATCCCCATAAAAACTGCATACTTATGTGGTAAAATTTGTGTTCAGGCACCATCGATATGTATCAGTCAGGCACCTAGCTGCTACTGCTGCTTAGTTTGCATTGGGACATTGCCACACAGTGCTCATGGTTTGCTCGTGGTAGTACTTGATTTGCTTCAGTGGACTTCTGCTCAACTGGAGGAAGTGATTGTTGAACAGCAATTCCTGGAAGCGAACCGACGGCAGAAGCAGGGCGATTGGTCATCCAATCTGGCTGTCATGGCACAGCTGGAGAGATCGTTCCAGGGTTGGGGTCTTCGCAATGAGAGACCGCCCGTTGCTGGACTCAGGCCGTCGCTGGGTAAAAACGAAAAGTGTTTCTTGGGTATTTCTTGGATAGTGTTACAGTGGTGGTAGTTGTAGTGGTGGAACATAGTAATGTAGTGGAACATAGTCTGATTGAAGAGGAGATGGTGATATGTAGCAGCTGCATACAAAATGCAACGCGGATGGAGGACATTGTAACCTATGAGTCCGTGATGAGTATAAATGGCATACTTTTTAGGTCAAAAGCACGTGTTTTAGGGCATAATTGAGGTCAAAGGGGTATTTCAGTACAATACACCCCTAGGGCATCTTAGTTTGGTATGGTATGGCTATGGGTGTGGCTATGGGTGTGGGAGCTATGCACAGTAGCGTCAAGCAGTAGGTCTAGCGTCAAGCATGAATATGGTAGATACATGGCAATGGCAATGGCAATGGTAGATAGATGGCAATAGATACAGCATATCTGACACGTCGTTTTGTCTCTGCGCCCAATGCGGCACCATTCCCATGGAGAAAGTCTATAGACTGTCTATAGAGTCTAGTTTTGCACTGTTTTGTTTTGTTTTTATGTTTTGCACTGTTGTACCACGGCTCCATTGCTTGGGCCAAAGCACTTGAGCAGTGGTACGCAACTTTACATGAAACCCGTGTTTTTTGACTTTTCGCTCCAATTTTGAGGCAATATTTAACCATTTGCCCACACGCCTAGAAAATTCGGACATATCCTATCTTAATCAGCATTTCAAGCGCTACAAGATGAGCTAGTATTCAGGCCTGCATATATCTTAGGGGGAAAGCTACAAGCGCTTTTCAAAACTTTGCCCTGTTTCTGTGGTTTCGCTCCTTCAGCCTATTTTCAGTCAAAGCTCGCCAACGGTAAGGGTTAAGTGGTCGCCGAGTACACCATTGGAAAGAGCGTTTCAAGCTGCATTTGACAGTGTCTTCGCTGTTACCACGGCTCCATTGCTTGGGCGACAGCACTTGAACATTTGTACCCAACTTTACATGAAACTCGGGTTTTTTGACTTTTCGCTCCAACTTTGAGGCAATATTAAAAAAAACCAATCGCCCACACGCGTAGAAAATTCGGACATATCCTATCTTAATCAGCATTTCAAGCGCTACAAGATGAGCTAGTATCCAGGCCTGCATATGAGGAGGTGAGATCTAAAACGTCCCCCAGCAGGGTGAGAAACACTTTCTTCCTCGAGCTGAGGGGACAGTAGAGTCTCTTCTAGGGGACAGAGGGGAGCAAGGCTGGCTTCCCGGTATATTAACATTACCCTTCCTTTATGGACAGCGTGAAAGAACAATACGCAGATTAAGAGACGTTTTCTGAAAGGATTGAGAGTAGCCTGTAGCATAGGTGGAAGGGGGGGTACTTTTTGTGAATCGAGATAATATGACTATCGGATTCCCCATCAAAAACTGCATATGTTGATGAAGTTTTAGGAAAAAATTTGTTCAGGCATCATCGAGATATTGATGGGTAAAGGTGGGCAGGTCGCATTTTTGCCGTTTTTCACCGTTTTTAGCCATATTTCAGCAACCGAAGGGCTTAGAGGGCTACAATTTGGTAAACACATACATCCCATAGGGACCCAAGTCTGGTCCAATTTTGAGCGCAATCGGCTTCTTGGCTGTGAAAGAGGGACAAGAATGATCTGTCCCCTTCTTGGCTGTGAAAGAGGGACAAGAATGATCTGTCCCCTTCTTGGCTGTGAAAGAGGGACAAGAATGAACTGTCCCCTTCTTGGCTGTGAAAGAGGGACAAGAATGAACTGTCCCCTTCTTGGCTGTGAAAAAGGGACAAGAATGATCTGTCCCCTTCTTGGCTGTGAAAGAGGGACAAGAATGAACTGTCTCCTTCTTGGCTGTGAAAGAGGGACAAGAATGATCTGTCCCCTTCTTGGCTGTGAAAGAGGGACAAGAATGATCAGTCCCCTTCTTGGCTGTGAAAGAGAGACAAAAATGATCTGTCCCCTTCTTGGCTGTGAAAGAGGGACAAGAATGAACTGTCCCCTTCTTGGCGGTGAAAGAGGGACAAGAATGAACTGTCCCCTTCTTGGCGGTGGGTGAAAGAGGGACAAGAATGAACTGTCCCCTTCTTGGCTGTGAAAGAGGGACAAGAATGATCTGTCCCCTTCTTGGCTGTGAAAGAGCGACAAGAATGATCTGTCCCCTTCTTGGCTGTGAAAGAGGGACAGCCAAGCCACAGCCAAGAAGGGGACAGTTCATTCTTGTCCCTCTTTCACCGCCAAGAAGGGGACAGTTCATTCTTGTCCCTCTTTCACAGCCAAGAAGGGGACAGTTCATTCTTGTCCCTCTTTCACAGCCAAGAAGGGGACAGTTCATTCTTGTCCCTCTTTCACCGCCAAGAAGGGGACAGATCATTCTTGTCCCTCTTTCACAGCCAAGAAGGGGACAGATCATTCTTGTCCCTCTTTCACAGCCAAGAAGGGGACAGTCCATTCTTGTCCCTCTTTCACAGCCAAGAAGGGGACAGTTCATTCTTGTCCCTCTTTCACCGCCAAGAAGGGGACAGTTCATTCTTGTCCCTCTTTCACCGCCAAGAAGGGGACAGTTCATTCTTGTCCCTCTTTCACAGCCAAGAAGGGGACAGTTCATTCTTGTCCCTCTTTCACAGCCTAGAAGGGGACAGTTCATTCTTGTCCCTCTTTCACAGCCAAGAAGGGGACAGTTCATTCTTGTCCCTCTTTCACAGCCAAGAAGGGGACAGTTCATTCTTGTCCCTCTTTCACAGCCAAGAAGCAGCATTGCATTGCTTGACAGCTATTTTTGTCTGCTTTAATCTGCTTTTCAAGGTTTGCTTTTCTCTGCTTTTATTCATTTTTCGCCCAGGGCACTGAAACTTGAGCCGAGACCCATCTGGCGGGGTGAAGCGCTTCTCTCGCTCCCCACCTTCCACTCACTTTCCTGTCCCATACGTACATCACGAGTTCTTCCGTTTATCTGTGTTCATTCCCAAGCTGTGTCCTTGCTTGTCCACACTTTCTGCATAAAGGTTGCTGTACCTTATGTACCTATTTTAAGTACCTACACGTACCATGTACTGTACCTACTATGTATGTACGTAAAAGTGTAGTTTGTAGTGGTAGGCTATTACTTCACGAATGTGTACATACAGGAGGTATGTAATGTAGTAGTACCTCCTCAGAGGAACAGGAGACGCATACACACACCTGTCCAGACGAGCAGCCTTATGTACAGCACACAGTGTTGCTACTACAGGGCGTGTGGCTAGCCAGAGGGAGGGCCAAGAGCAAACAAAGATGCGCCACACCTCCCTTGCCTGTGCTTTTGGGAGGGGAGAGAGGAAGCGAGAAGCTAGGGCAATTATGCAACCTGTCAATCAAGCAGCAGATTTTTTTGGGTGGCTGTTTTTCTCTGCTTTTGACCTGCTGTTGAAGAAGCAAACCGTTTTCGTCTGCTTGACTTTGCTTTAGCTTGCTTTTCAAAAAGGCTACTTGAAAAGCAAAGTCAAATATCGGTATTTTGCTGTTGGGTCTGGCTGTAGGTAGGTTAGGTAGGTTAGGGCAGGGTAATTTAGGGTAGGTTAGGGTAGGTTAGGGTAGGGTAGGGTAGGGTAGGGTAGGGTAGGGTAGGGTAGGGTAGGGTAGGGTAGGGTAGGGTAGGTAGGGTAGGAGGGTAGGATAATGTCAATGTCAATGTCATGTCTCAATGTCCCATTCTGAATGTCCCAGTCGCAGTCCCAGTCCCAGTCCCAGTCCCAGGAGGAGGAGGCAGAGAAGGTGGCCGACCATTCCTTAGAGAGGAAGGTGGCTAAAGTGTTATTTGCAAGGCAACACGCACTTATATAGGCAACAGACAGGAAATGCCATCGGAGATGGCGTACATACCAATGTCCGCACTGCTAATGTACATATACAAGTCAATCGCCCTACACACCATCACTCTCCCCAGAAGAAGGCTGGGGGTGAAGAACAGGCTTCTTCGGTCTTGGAATCAGCGTGGCTGCTTCGGATGGCGTGGGGTTGACTTGGAACAGCGTTGCTGTCTTGCTGGGTGTCTGCTTTTCCTCCTCCTGGGGTTGAGTGACCGTTGGTCTCCACCTGTGAGGCTGTAGTCTGGAGATCCGCACTGCACTGCACCGTTCCGCTGAGTTTGCTAGGCTCTGCCAGGGCAGGCTGTAGGCGCGCATCTTGTCCCATGGGTGAGGTCCCGGGTCCTAGGGGTCTGGCGTGGCCTGAAGGCATCGCTTGGGTCAGCGTGGCTGGTCTTGGGGCAAGACAGGAAGCTGAAGCCAGGTGCCGGTTCCCTGATCCGTGACCGCCGGAGGTGTGGCTTCCTCGGGTCCCCATGGTGCCCCTGCGTCCGATTGGGGTTCCTGGGCTTGACCTGGGTTCGGATCCGCTTTGGAGTGGAGGAGGAGAGAGAAGAGAAGGGTGGCCGACCGTTCCGTAGAGAGGAAGGTGGCTAAGAGTGTTATTTGCAAGGCAACACGCACTTATATAGGCAACAGACAGGAAATGCCATCGGAGATGGCGTACATACCAATGTCCGCATTGCTAATGTACATATCAATCATGCTAATGTCAATCGCCCTACACACCAACCACCACCATTCAAACAAAGACTATGGCAGGAAATTACATAATGTTACAATTCACGTTCATGATGCTGGCGGTGGTGAACATAGCGGAGAGAGATGAGAGGTAGTCCTATGTTGACGTCCTATGTCCTATGTGTTTGTTGACGTCCTAGGTATGTTGATCATTTGGGACAGGGTTAGGATACATTTTGGTTTTCACCCCTCTTGGCCACCCCATCAGACATGGCCGATCATAGCCCAAAATAATAATTTTTGCCCAAAAATAGCTTGTTTTTAGCCCACTTTAGCTTGAAGACATGCAAAATAAACCAGAAAAACGAGTTCAGAAGGTCAAAAACCTTACTTTGGCCACTAATGCAAAATGCCCTTTTATAGCCCCACCTTTCGTATAGCCCCCGGTCATATAGCCCCAGGGGGCTATACACGAAACATTAAAGTAGGTGGCTCAAATTTTGCCACAAAGTATGGCATATTATTGGGTTTACTCTGGGGACAAAATTTCAGCTTGTACTGCGGGAGTTACCGTATTTACCTATGCATAGCCCCATGGGGCTATGCAAAAATTGAGAGGTCCTATATGGGGCTATGCATAGGGGGGGGGGGCTATGCATAGGGGGGGGGATATGCATAGGGCATTTTTTATGTTTTTGAGAGGTGCGCAGAGGCATATTTTTTAGGTCAAAAGCACGTGTTTTAGGGCATAATTGAGGTCAAAACAGGGTTATTCTAGCACAATACACCCCCAAGCAGGCTTATAGGCACCTTAGCTTGGTGTGGGAGTGGCTATGGGTAGCTTATGACCAGCTTATGTAGGTAGGTTCAGGTACTGTACAGTACATATGGGGCTATGCATAGGGGGGGGGCTATGCATAGGGCATTTTTTATGTTTTGCCAATATGGGGCTATGCATAGGGGGGGGGCTATGCATAGGGGGGGGGGGGGGCTATGCACAGGTAAATACGGTATAAGGTTGGATCGTTAGGTACGTAGGTCTACGTGAGACACCTTATAAAATAACCCTGTTTTGACCTGAATTTGCCCTAAAACACGTGCTTTGACCTAAAAGTATGCCTCTGCCTGCGCACCTCTCAAAAACATAAAAAATGTCCCATGCAATGCATAATAGCCCCCTAGCCCATATAAGATCTCATGGGGCTATGCACCGGTAAATACGGTATGTTCCTAGCCCACCTTCTCCATTGGATTCCATGCGAGACGCAGTGTTGACAGTGTCTCCAAAGAGACAGTAGCGTGGCATCTTCAGTCCCACTACTCCAGCCACCACCGGGCCAGAATGAATGCCGATGCGCAACTTCAGACTGTCGTTCGGTCGATGACGAATCTTGAAGCTCTGAAAAAGATCCATAGCCAATACGTACAGTACGTGCACTAGGGGTGCTCGACTCTTACGTACACAACCAGTTTCGTACCCTGCTCGTTTGGTACACTTTGCGGTTCGTACCGGACCCAACTGGTATGTTCGTACCGGACCCAACTGGTATGTTCGTACCGGACCCAACTTCTACCATTGAAATATGAATAGTAAAGCTTCGTAAATAACCCCGGGGGGATAAAATCGTTAGTCATCGATTCGGGCGGGGTAATAGAAGAGGCCAAGCAAAATGTGCGAAATCATCACCAGCAAGCTTTGTTTTGCTTGCGCGTTTTAGGCGTTTTAAAAATTTTAGCATTTTAGCTGTACACGAACGGGGGTTAGATTCGAAGGGGTTACACAAGAAGCTTTACAGTACTAGGTTTAGAGTTGGAGGAGGGAGGTCTTATGAAAAAAGTGGATGACATTTCATCCATTTTGGGTTGGAACGAGAATCACCGTTGGCCGCAAAATTACGTACGTAAAACTGTATGTAATAACATACTTTTATAGCTTCGAGCAAGTCGAGTGACATGGATGCAATTTCTCCGGCGTGATTGTCACCGTTGGAAATCGGAAGGCCGCTAACCACCATGTAGGCATCACCGATTGTTTCCACCTTGTACACATCATAGTTGTTGATGATACTGTCGAATGTAGTGTAGAGGTCGTTTAGAAACGTGACCACCTGCAAATTAGGTATTACTAATGCATAGTACGTACTATACACGTGAAGCTCAATGCAATTTGTAAAGCAAGTACAGTAACCTAGAAATGTGCTTGAAAGTTTTCCCATTACGCTCGTAAGGCGACAATGGATCGTTACCTGTAGTGGGCTGCTTTCACTTGACATAGAAGTGAAGCCGACGATATCTGAAAAGTAGATGCTGACGCAATCGAAATTTTGAGCGTCCACATTTTCGCCGCGCTTCAAAGAATCCGCCACTGGTCTGCAGAAGATTACACACACATTAAGAACAGTACGTTTCACCAGACTCTTGAAGAATGCCTAACTATGTACTAAAACTAACTACCCAGTAGATCGATGAATTCTAAATAATTTAGCCCCAGGGGGCTACAAACGAGAGTTTACAGTATTCTACACATGCAGCATGTAGGCTACTTCAAAAATGTGCCTACTTTGGTAGCATTTGCAGCAGCAATATTTCGCTCTTTCTTCGCTCATCGTCCAACTCTTTGGTGCGCTCGGCCACAATTCCCTCCAGGTTGTTCGTGTACTTCTCCATCAGCGCCATCACATTGTCGAAAATGTTGGACTTCCTACAATAATGTAACCAAAATGTTCAGCGCAACTGGGGTCAAATAAATGTACAAATAAACAACAAAAGCCTAGTAACTTCAAAAACGTACAGTCCTTTCTGAAGCTTCTTCAGGTCGCGTCGAATTTCAGCGAAACGCGGTCGGGCATTCGGATCTTCCATCCAACACTTTCTCATCACGTTCACAACGAAGGCTTCCGGTTGACTCGGCATCTGCTCCAATGGAGGTCGAAACGGGGCCTCACCTTGCTTACGGAATTTCACACGCTCCACAATATCTGTTCAGGAGAATGAAAAATATACGTACACACGTTAGTACAGTACATACGTACCTACATATAGCTATTTATTTAGTATACAGGTGAGGCTGTTTGGCTTAGGCTTAAAAATAGGCTTAGGCTAAGGCTTAGCTATTTGTGCATACGGATACGTACTGTACGTACGTACATATAAAATATAGAACGACAGAACAAGGCGCTGCTGTCCGAATGCAAGCAGTCCAACTGAGCAGAGCAGAATGTAATGTAATCAACTTAGATAGCAGGAGCACAATGAATGAATGAACACAGCTCCAGTGAATACAGGTTAGGCTAGAGGCTGTTTGACTTAGGCTTAGGCTTAGGCTTAGGCTTAGCTCCTTGTACATACGTACGTACGTACATATAAAATATAGAACGACAGAACAAGGCGCTGCTGTCCGAATGCAAGCAGTCCAACTGAGCAGAGCAGAATGTACTCTCAACTTATATAGCAGGAGCACAATGAATGAATGAACACAGCTCCAGTGAATACAGGTGAGGCTAGAGGCTGTTTGACTTTGGCTTAGGCTTAGGCTTAGGCTTAGGCTTAGGCTTAGCTCCTTGTACATACGTACGTACGTACATATAAAATATAGAACGACAGAACAAGGCGCTGCTGTCCGAATGCAAGCAGTCCAACTGAGCAGAGCAGAATGTACTCAACTTATATAGCAGGAGCACAATGAATGAATGAACACAGCTCCAGTGAATACAGGTGAGGCTAGAGGCTGTTTGACTTAGGCTTAGGCTTAGGCTTAGGCTTAGGCTTAGCTTCTTGTACATACGTACGTACGTACATATAAAATATAGAACGACAGAACAAGGCGCTGCTGTCCGAATGCAAGCAGTCCAACTGAGCAGAGCAGAATGTACTCAACTTATATAGCAGGAGCACAATGAATGAATGAACACAGCTCCAGTGAATACAGGTGAAGCTAGAGGCTGTTTGACTTAGGCTTAGGCTTAGGCTTAGGCTTAGGCTTAGGCTTAGCTTCTTGTACATATGTACGTACGTACATATAAAATATAGAACGACAGAACAAGGCGCTGCTGTCCGAATGCAAGCAGTCCAACTGAGCAGAGCAGAATGTACTCAACTAGCAGGAGCACAATGAATGAATGAACACAGCTCCAGTAAATACAGGTGAGGCTAGAGGCTGTTTGACTTAGGCTTAGGCTTAGGCTTAGGCTTAGCTCCTTGTACATACGTACGTACGTACATATAAAATATAGAACGACAGAACAAGGCGCTGCTGTCCGAATGCAAGCAGTCCAACTGAGCAGAGCAGAATGTACTCAACTTATATAGCAGGAGCACAATGAATGAATGAACACAGCTCCAGTGAATACAGGTGAGGCTAGAGGCTGTTTGACTTAGGCTTAGGCTTAGGCTTAGGCTTAGGCTTAGCTTCTTGTACATACGTACGTACGTACATATAAAATATAGAACGACAGAACAAGGCGCTGCTGTCCGAATGCAAGCAGTCCAACTGAGCAGAGCAGAATGTACTCAACTTAGATAGCAGGAGCACAATGAATGAATGAACACAGCTCCAGTGAATACAGGTGAGGCTAGAGGCTGTTTGACTTAGGCTTAGGCTTAGGCTTAGGCTTAGCTCCTTGTACATACGTACGTACGTACATATAAAATATAGAACGACAGAACAAGGCGCTGCTGTCCGAATGCAAGCAGTCCAACTGAGCAGAGCAGAATGTACTCAACTTAGATAGCAGGAGCACAATGAATGAATGAACACAGCTCCAGTGAATACAGGTTAGGCTAGAGGCTGTTTGACTTAGGCTTAGGCTTAGGCTTAGGCTTAGGCTTAGCTCCTTGTACATACGTACGTACGTACATATAAAATATAGAACGACAGAACAAGGCGCTGCTGTCCGAATGCAAGCATTCCAACTGAGCAGAGCAGAATGTACTCAACTTAGATAGCAGGAGCACAATGAATGAATGAACACAGCTCCAGTGAATACAGGTGAGGCTAGAGGCTGTTTGACTTTGGCTTAGGCTTAGGCTTAGGCTTAGGCTTAGCTCCTTGTACATACGTACGTACGTACATATAAAATATAGAACGACAGAACAAGGCGCTGCTGTCCGAATGCAAGCAGTCCAACTGAGCAGAGCAGAATGTACTCAACTTATATAGCAGGAGCACAATGAATGAATGAACACAGCTCCAGTGAATACAGGTGAGGCTAGAGGCTGTTTGACTTTGGCTTAGGCTTAGGCTTAGGCTTAGCTCCTTGTACATACGTACGTACGTACATATAAAATATAGAACGACAGAACAAGGCGCTGCTGTCCGAATGCAAGCATTCCAACTGAGCAGAGCAGAATGTACTCAACTTAGATAGCAGGAGCACAATGAATGAATGAACACAGCTCCAGTGAATACAGGTTAGGCTAGAGGCTGTTTGACTTAGGCTTAGGCTTAGGCTTAGGCTTAGGCTTAGCTCCTTGTACATACGTACGTACGTACATATAAAATATAGAACGACAGAACAAGGCGCTGCTGTCCGAATGCAAGCATTCCAACTGAGCAGAGCAGAATGTACTCAACTTAGATAGCAGGAGCACAATGAATGAATGAACACAGCTCCAGTGAATACAGGTGAGGCTAGAGGCTGTTTGACTTTGGCTTAGGCTTAGGCTTAGGCTTAGGCTTAGCTCCTTGTACATACGTACGTACGTACATATAAAATATAGAACGACAGAACAAGGCGCTGCTGTCCGAATGCAAGCAGTCCAACTGAGCAGAGCAGAATGTACTCAACTTATATAGCAGGAGCACAATGAATGAATGAACACAGCTCCAGTGAATACAGGTGAGGCTAGAGGCTGTTTGACTTTGGCTTAGGCTTAGGCTTAGGCTTAGGCTTAGGCTTAGGCTTAGCTCCTTGTGCATACGTACGTACGTACATTTAAAATATAGAACGACAGAACAAGGCGCTGCTGTCCGAATGCAAGCATTCCAACTGAGCAGAGCAGAATGTACTCAACTTAGATAGCAGGAGCACAATGAATGAATGAACACAGCTCCAGTGAATACAGGTGAGGCTAGAGGCTGTTTGACTTTGGCTTAGGCTTAGGCTTAGGCTTAGGCTTAGCTCCTTGTACATACGTACGTACGTACATATAAAATATAGAACGACAGAACAAGGCGCTGCTGTCCGAATGCAAGCAGTCCAACTGAGCAGAGCAGAATGTACTCAACTTAGATAGCAGGAGCACAATGAATGAATGAACACAGCTCCAGTGAATACAGGTGAGGCTAGAGGCTGTTTGACTTTGGCTTAGGCTTAGGCTTAGGCTTAGGCTTAGCTCCTTGTACATACGTACGTACGTACATATAAAATATAGAACGACAGAACAAGGCGCTGCTGTCCGAATGCAAGCATTCCAACTGAGCAGAGCAGAATGTACTCAACTTAGATAGCAGGAGCACAATGAATGAATGAACACAGCTCCAGTGAATACAGGTGAGGCTAGAGGCTGTTTGACTTTGGCTTAGGCTTAGGCTTAGGCTTAGGCTTAGCTCCTTGTACATACGTACGTACGTACATATAAAATATAGAACGACAGAACAAGGCGCTGCTGTCCGAATGCAAGCATTCCAACTGAGCAGAGCAGAATGTACTCAACTTAGATAGCAGGAGCACAATGAATGAATGAACACAGCTCCAGTGAATACAGGTTAGGCTAGAGGCTGTTTGACTTAGGCTTAGGCTTAGGCTTAGGCTTAGCTCCTTGTACATACGTACGTACGTACATATAAAATATAGAACGACAGAACAAGGCGCTGCTGTCCGAATGCAAGCATTCCAACTGAGCAGAGCAGAATGTACTCAACTTAGATAGCAGGAGCACAATGAATGAATGAACACAGCTCCAGTGAATACAGGTTAGGCTAGAGGCTGTTTGACTTTGGCTTAGGCTTAGGCTTAGGCTTAGGCTTAGCTCCTTGTACATACGTACGTACGTACATATAAAATATAGAACGACAGAACAAGGCGCTGCTGTCCGAATGCAAGCATTCCAACTGAGCAGAGCAGAATGTACTCAACTTAGATAGCAGGAGCACAATGAATGAATGAACACAGCTCCAGTGAATACAGGTTAGGCTAGAGGCTGTTTGACTTAGGCTTAGGCTTAGGCTTAGGCTTAGGCTTAGCTCCTTGTACATACGTACGTACGTACATATAAAATATAGAACGACAGAACAAGGCGCTGCTGTCCGAATGCAAGCATTCCAACTGAGCAGAGCAGAATGTACTCAACTTAGATAGCAGGAGCACAATGAATGAATGAACACAGCTCCAGTGAATACAGGTGAGGCTAGAGGCTGTTTGACTTTGGCTTAGGCTTAGGCTTAGGCTTAGGCTTAGCTTCCTTGTACAAACGTACGTACGTACATTTAAAATATAGAACGACAGAACAAGGCGCTGCTGTCCGAATGCAAGCAGTCCAACTGAGCAGAGCAGAATGTACTCAACTTAATTAGCAGTGAGCACAATTAATGAATGAACACAGCTCCAGTGAATACAGGTCAGCATTCTGGTTTTGTGGTGTGTGGTGGTTTCATCTTTCGGCTGTTTTATTTCTCTGATTTTGTCATGTGTATTTGGATTTATGAAAATGTGAGTAATTCTGCAAATTTAAGATGTCAGTGTAAAAGATAGTATGATGGATGGTTGTCTAAAAGTTTCTGGATGAGTATGTATATTGTTGTTTTATGTAATGCATAGGTAGGAATAGAAGTTTTTGAGTGTGTGAAGTTTAGCTATTTGTTGGTTGTAGAAAAATGGGGACAAAGGTGTGAGGAGTATAACATTTAGGGATATATGTTTTTTTAGGTATAGAGAGAGGAATTTGTACAACATACCATGGATATAGGATTTGTTTAGCTCTTATGTATGGGTTTGAGTTTTATGAGGGTGGTTTTTTTGGTATGTGTATAGTATAGAAGCGTGTTTAGGAATATAGTAAAGAAAATAAAAAAGAAAATTGGTAGTGTGCGAATGAGAGGTCTATGAATAGTGAATGGAATCGCTTTTTTTATAAATAAATGAGAATACATGAAAGTCTTCTAAAAAGTAATTTATGTAGAATTTTATGTAGATTTAAAAATAAAATGGTTTAAAATTAAAAGAATATTTGCAAAAGAGATATTTTTGAATTTTTGAGATTTTTGGGAAGGTTATTTTTTTTGGAAGTTTATTTTTGAAATAGAAATTTAATGGTAGGTTTTTTGGAAGAAGTTAGTGGTATTGTTATTTTTTGAATAGAAAAAGGGGATTTTTTGTTTTTTTGAGGACTTATTTCCACCACTACGATTTTTTTTTTTTATTTTCGTTTTATATGGGTTAAAAGGAGAAGATAAGAGCGGGTTTGTTTTGATAGTATAGGCACTAACAAAATCAGCCAGTTGTGGAAGATAAACGTATAGGGAGGGTAGAGGTGAATTCCCTGAGGTATTCATAGGGGGTTGTGTGCAACCGGCGTTGGATCAAAGTTATGTATTTTGTTAAATGGAGGTTGTGATATCCCAACGAGGTTGGGATGCGTTTTTTTTCCGTTGTTTAGTACTTATTGGAGAAAGGTGTGATTTAGGGAAATGCACACACAAGAATGAATAGGTTATGACTGCAATTTTCAATGAGCGCTCGTTGTCAGCTTGCTGCTTGATGGGGTAGAAGAGTTGAGGTGAAGGGAGAAAGATATTGGAGGTCAAGGGGTGTCTTTGTTTATGAGATGTATTTTTGTGTGTATGTCTTTTTTTCTTTCTTTCCTTTCTGTTTCTTTTGTTTTTATGTTATGATTATGTATTTATAGTACTTTTTGTAGTTTTTTTTTATATTGTTTTTATAATAAAAAAAAAAAAACAAACTTTTTTAAATATATCTTTAATTGTTATATAAATTTTTACAGGAGCACAATGATGATGAACACAGCTCAGTGAATACAGGTTAGGCTAGAGGCTGTTTGACTTTGGCTTAGGCTTAGGCTTAGGCTTAGCTCCTTGTACATACGTACGTACGTACATATAAAATATAGAACGACAGAACAAGGCGCTGCTGTCCGAATGCAAGCATTCCAACTGAGCAGAGCAGAATGTACTCAACTTAGATAGCAGGAGCACAATGAATGAATGAACACAGCTCCAGTGAATACAGGTTAGGCTAGAGGCTGTTTGACTTAGGCTTAGGCTTAGGCTTAGGCTTAGGCTTAGCTCCTTGTACATACGTACGTACGTACATATAAAATATAGAACGACAGAACAAGGCGCTGCTGTCCGAATGCAAGCATTCCAACTGAGCAGAGCAGAATGTACTCAACTTAGATAGCAGGAGCACAATGAATGAATGAACACAGCTCCAGTGAATACAGGTTAGGCTAGAGGCTGTTTGACTTTGGCTTAGGCTTAGGCTTAGGCTTAGCTCCTTGTACATACGTACGTACGTACATATAAAATATAGAACGACAGAACAAGGCGCTGCTGTCCGAATGCAAGCATTCCAACTGAGCAGAGCAGAATGTACTCAACTTAGATAGCAGGAGCACAATGAATGAATGAACACAGCTCCAGTGAATACAGGTTAGGCTAGAGGCTGTTTGACTTAGGCTTAGGCTTAGGCTTAGGCTTAGCTCCTTGTACATACGTACGTACGTACATATAAAATATAGAACGACAGAACAAGGCGCTGCTGTCCGAATGCAAGCATTCCAACTGAGCAGAGCAGAATGTACTCAACTTAGATAGCAGGAGCACAATGAATGAATGAACACAGCTCCAGTGAATACAGGTTAGGCTAGAGGCTGTTTGACTTAGGCTTAGGCTTAGGCTTAGGCTTAGGCTTAGCTCCTTGTACATACGTACGTACGTACATATAAAATATAGAACGACAGAACAAGGCGCTGCTGTCCGAATGCAAGCAGTCCAACTGAGCAGAGCAGAATGTACTCAACTTATATAGCAGGAGCACAATGAATGAATGAACACAGCTCCAGTGAATACAGGTGAGGCTAGAGGCTGTTTGACTTTTTTCTTAGGCTTAGGCTTTGGCTTAGGCTTAGCTTCTTGTACATACGTACGTACGTACATTTAAAATATAGAACGACAGAACAAGGCGCTGCTGTCCGAATGCAAGCAGTCCAACTGAGCAGAGCAGAATGTACTCAACTTATATAGCAGGAGCACAATGAATGAATGAACACAGCTCCAGTGAATACAGGTTAGGCTAGAGGCTGTTTGACTTAGGCTTAGGCTTAGGCTTAGCTCCTTGTACATACGTACGTACGTACATATAAAATATAGAACGACAGAACAAGGCGCTGCTGTCCGAATGCAAGCATTCCAACTGAGCAGAGCAGAATGTACTCAACTTAACCCGGCGCCCGTAGCAGGAGCACAATGAATGATGAACACAGCTGCCAAGTGCAATACTGGTTAGGCTAGAGGCTGTTTGACTTTGGCTTAGGCTTAGGCTTAGGCTTAGCTCCTTGTACATACGTACGTACGTACATATAAAATATAGAACGACAGAACAAGGCGCTGCTGTCCGAATGCAAGCAGTCCAACTGAGCAGAGCAGAATGTACTCAACTTAGATAGCAGGAGCACAATGAATGAATGAACACAGCTCCAGTGAATACAGGTGAGGCTAGAGGCTGTTTGACTTAGGCTTAGGCTTAGGCTTAGGCTTAGCTCCTTGTACATACGTACGTACGTACATATAAAATATAGAACGACAGAACAAGGCGCTGCTGTCCGAATGCAAGCATTCCAACTGAGCAGAGCAGAATGTACTCAACTTATATAGCAGGAGCACAATGAATGAATGAACACAGCTCCAGTGAATACAGGTGAGGCTAGAGGCTGTTTGACTTTGGCTTAGGCTTAGGCTTAGGCTTAGCTCCTTGTACATACGTACGTACGTACATATAAAATATAGAACGACAGAACAAGGCGCTGCTGTCCGAATGCAAGCATTCCAACT
>JASAMW010004888.1:0-11724 GCA_030247985.1 Epsilonema sp. ZAB3_2
CCTGAATCAAACCCACCAGCAGATGCACCTGCGAGCGCGAGCACGCGTACTTCTTCTCCAGCTCCCTGTGCGTTTGGCAGTAGTGCCGCAGGTAGGCGAGGCTGCTCAACCAATCAGTTTACTCATCAAAATCATGTGACACAGTATAAAGGAAAACACCAGCACAGCATACAATAGCACTGATACAACTGCACACATACATACGTACATACCGTAGGAGATGACAGCGGTAACACACATATTTGCTACGTACTGCGTACGTATGGCAATAGCGTTCGAGGCCAGTAGTAGTGTAGTGTATGTAAACTAGTAAACTAGTTCTAGGTATGTAAGGCGAGTTTCGCCAAAAGTCCCCGCACCGGTCCCTGGTGGGGTGCTCAAGTCCGCAGCTGTGCCCGAGGGTAGCGGGTTTGATTCCCGTTCGGTCCTCTTTCTCTCCCCCCTTTTCGGGGTCCGGCTATCGCCATACGGAACGCGGCAGGTCACATGATTATGTTACTGTATGTACCTGTTGGGTCGGGGCAGCAGACGCAGCAGTTCGCCCGCCGCCGGCGCCAGGTGCGAAGGGTAGTCGGCGCCCGACTGGCGGTACTCCAGCCCGTAGGATACCACGTTCTCCAGCCACAACATACGGCGGCGACTGTCGGACAACAGGCTCAGCTTGCCTGCAATATGTACGTACATACTCATCAGTACACTCGTGAACAGAGATGCGATGACAACAAACAAGAAAGTAGCCTGAAAAATTGGGCGGCCAGTGCGCGAGTCGAACACGCAGCGTAGCACGGGATAACGCCCCTCTTAGCGCACGACCCCAACTAACCGCACAGCTCAATTTCTCAAACTTCCCCTCTTGCACCTCCTTACTGAGATCGTACTAGCTCCATCCTGTCTGTCCTGCGTTACTCGTGAATAGAATAAAGTGAGCAATTCATACCGAATTTACCGGTGCACAGCCCCCTTGACATAACCCCATTATTGAGAAAACATAAAAAATGTCTCATGCATATCCCCCTCCCCTATGCATAGCCCACCTGAAGCTAACAATAGTGGGCTACACACGTGGTGAGTAAACTCACGGGGAATTCCCCGTAAGTATGCGATGAAGCATAGGGAGGCCGGTGAATTCACCGGGAGTTTGAAACACCCCATATAGGACCTCTTCAATTTTTGCATGGGGCTATTATGCACCGGTACGTACAGTACCCTACATACACTGTCACTTACCCGCGGTGGAGCTGATGTATTTAAGGCATCCTATGAAGTCGCTGGCCTGATCCCTCGGCACCAGAACAAGGTCGTACTTCTTCAAAAAGGCGCGGAGATTATCGTAGATGTACCTATAGCGCTTCCACATGTGCTCGTCCTCCGGTGTTTGTTGCAAGATATTCGCCACCTGCAACAGATAGCCGGTACTATGGGGTAAACCCGGACACGGGGTAAACCCGGACACCTAGATTTCTAAACTTGCCGCTTCAGCAAAGGATGAACATGGTAGCTCAGTTGAAAGAGGAGAGTTCAAGGAACCGATTGGTAAAAACTAAAAATACTTGTCACAATCGATCTTATGGTTGCTGAGATATACTACGTGTCCGGGCTTACCCCACAGTACCCTATGGCTATGCTATTCGCTATTTGCGCTAAGAATTTATGGGTGGTCGCAAACTAACCCCACGTGTTTCAGAGCGTTTTTGATCGGTGGTCCCACGCCAGCACTTATCAAAAACCCACTGAAAAGCGGATTGAGGAGGAGCTAACCAATACTGAATATGACTGCCACATCCACTACTTTATGAGAACTTATGAGAACTGAAAAATGGAGCGCCAGTACATAAGGTTCTCACTTATGAGAACTTGTGCGACGCTGCTTTGCACAAAACATGTACTCCTAGAAGGGGGAGGTGGGGCTTTCGTCAGAAGGCCTCTCCAGGAGTACTTTTGTGCAGAACAGAGTCGCACAAGTTCTCAAAAATGAGAACCTTATGTACTGGCGCTCCGTTTTTCAATTCTCATAAGTTCTCATTGGCAGTCATATTCAGTATCGGTTAAACTTCACCATACCTTCTGTTTCTCCTTCGCATACAACGGGGGCGGGGAAAAAAGACCGTGACGCCTGTTGAACATCTCCGACCACTCAGCCCGTTCCTCAGTTGTCAATACGCGTGCATTCGGACCTACAAAACAGTACACTATGCAGGGTACTGTGGGGTAAACCCGGCCATGGGAAAATCCGGCCAACTAAGTTTCAGGGCTGCATATCTCACTCAGCAAGCAACCAATGGACCGATTGAGTATAAGATCAATCGATTCCGTGAACTTTTGTCTTTCAAATGTGCTATTTGGTTGATCATTTGCTGAGACAGCAGTTCAAAAAAAGCTTAGCTGGCCGGGTTTACCCCACAGCACCCAATGCCATGCTAATGCTATGCACACACGAGGACAGTTTACTTTTCGAAGCAGTTTGACACACAAACCAACCACCTACATTTTAAAAAATGCCTACCTATGTACATACGTACACTACGGTACCGTACGTACGTACACGTACATAATGCTGCTCCAGTATTTTGGGCTTACATCGCGGTTCGATAGCCACGTGGAACACGAGCTGCGGTGGGCCAGTGTTGTCGGTGAATCCCACTTCCATGAGGCTGATCTCGGCCGGCACACAGCTGCTTGGTCCGCTCTTCTTAACGTCCGCGTCTCGCACGTCGTAATACTTCTGGCAGGTGCCGAGCAGAAAACGATAGTCGTCCATCGCTGAAAATATCCACCATATGCAGTAAGACGATTGGGTTGGTCGATGGCGACCCCGCGGCATTTAGTGAAAGTTTGGATCGGTGTCTGCGGGGTCGTCGACCTTGTTCAATCATCTGGGAGCGGAAAAGAAGCGAGTGAAAAGAAGAACTGACAACAAATGACGTCGACGACCCCGTAGGCACCGATCCAAACTTTCACTAAATGCCGCGGGGTCGCCATCGACCAACCCAATGCAATCGCCTTACTGCATATGGTGGATATGTAAATACACACAGACAAATCATCGCAGCACTATATACTTATTACCGTTTCCGGTACCCGAACGCTGCAAAACTGATGGCTCATTCACAATGGAAGGACGACATACGCTCGACATTCCATATGGGTGTCCATGCCTTCGCGTGCGTCGAGCGCATGTCTCCTATATGAATGGGCCATCATGATACGGTTCCATTTGTTCAACCGCGTTTCTGCTTTACCCTTTCTCCTGTCCTTGTTGGCGAATTTGAAAGCCCACACCTCGCAGATGGTCCTCGCATCTCGCTTCAGCTTGTCCCATTCCGTATCCCGTCGCCCAAAACAATCCACATTCTGGCTTCCTCCTCCTCCAAACGCCATTTTGGATTCAGGATGATGCTGCCATCTTTCTCTACTGAGCTTTTCTTCGAGCCTTCTTTCGAACAAACCTGCCTGCCTGCCAAAATTTTGCTTCCTTCTTCTTCCGCTTTCCTTTTCTGCGCTTTTTGGGCAAACTGCCAACAACAACCCCACCCCAAACGCAATGCTACACCCAAACAAAAAAAACCCCCCCCCCCCCCCCCACCACCCCACACCCCCCTCTTTCTCCTTTCTTTCTTTGGTAATAAATACTCAGCGCCCCATGCGCCCTGCGCCCCAGCCATAGACACTCGCCCCATGCGCCCTGCGCCCCGGCGCCCCAGCAATAGACACTACAATCAGGAGGACGACCAGGTCACAATAGAGTGTGCCCAACGTGGTCTGACAGGGCAACATTTAACACATACCGCGATCTGGCGTCATTGTTGGCAACAAATCGTTCAATTGCTGTTTATTTGTTGTCAGTTTCTTGTCCGTTTTGGTGTTGTCGGTTTTGTTGTCCATTTGTCAACAAACTGACAACAAACCAACAACAAACTGACAGCACCCATAAATGGACAACAAACCAACAACAACTGAATGGATTGGTGCCAACAATGATGCCAGGTCAGGGAATGTGTTGAATTTGCGCAAGCGTAGATGCATGCACGTGTTCTGTTGACACCTTGTTGTTATACTGGAGTATGTTATGTGGTATTTGTATTTTTGCACACGTGTCTTGTGTTCACTCCTGTGTACATGGGGCTAGGCTTAGGCTTAGGCTCAGGCTTAGCTGAGGCTTCAGGTAGAGGAATACATAGGCTAGGCTTAGGCCTAAGCCTGAGCCTGAGCCTAGCCTATGTACACAACAGTGGAAAGCACAATATCTTTGAATAGGTTCATTATGGCTGTTTTATGCCTGTTTGCACCGTTTTCGATTTTTTCATCACTCTGCATCACCACGAGCATAAGGAACGAAGAGAAAAGGCAGAATGATGCAAAACTGAGAACATTCTCACTTGTTCGGCAAAATCCTGGCTAAAAAACCTAATTTTCACATCAACTGCCAATTTCAGTGGTGCAGACAAAATCAAAAACGGCGCAAACGGCTGTAAAATGGTTGCAGAAATCGCTGAGAACAGGAGTAATAATGTTGCCCTGTTAGACCACGTTGGTCACCCACAGGCAGCCGCCCTCCAAGCGGCGGGGCGCCGGGCCCCGGGCGCGGGGGCGCGAACCCCCCCTTTTCTGCTCTCCGTTTCTTGCAGCGCAGAACGCGGCCCAGATAATCACGTGAACAAGAGAACAACCAATCAGAAAGCAGTTACAAAACCCAGAGCGATGACAGCGCCACCCTTCCTTCTCTGCAGCTTCTCTAGGGTAATGCAAATTTACACAAAAACAGAAAACGGCAATATTTCATTGAAAGCAAGAATGCATAACGGCAGAAAATACAACATCCCAACAAATGTATATCTTTGAACGCAGCAAAAGACCACCGAAACAAACCTTTTTTACTGTCTTTCATCAATAAATATTCTTCACAAAATTATGGCAAATGAACAGACAAGAAAGTCACAGCAAAGCAAATACACCCATAAATCTTGACAGCGAAGGTGAATAAAAAAAAATACTACCCGTATGTGAGCAAGCACAATTTCCTTTCACCATTAGCTCATAAAAGCTCATTCACACTGGAGAAAAACGCGCTCCATGTACGCCCATTGCTGTCCATGTTCTTGCACATTCCGACTCCGAGCCATAAACGCAATGCGCTGCGCGTACAAAGACATGGAAAGACATGGACGAACAAAGACATGGACGCATTTCCTTCAAATGTGAATGATCCATCAGCCCTAAAAGGTCCACACAAACTTGCTTTACGAAACTAAGATAATGACCAAATACTGCCTTGTTCTCATGCAGATATCAATTCAGTTCAGCCCATTGTCACACAACATCCATCTTATCCTCATTATTCGTCGTTCTCGTTGCAGCACTCGAAGCGTTTTTCTGCTCTGTCCTATTCCTTGCTGCAGTATCTGCAATTTTCTCAGGTGCACCAATCACGTCATCATCATTTTCTTCTTCCAGCCCAACAGAAGAAGAGATGGCGTCATCCTGCGTTTCTCGATCCACCAACAGTTCATAGGGCGACGCATTCCGATAGAACACGTAGTGCTGCAGCATGAATAGAATGTCGAAAACGATGGACACTAAACTCAGACCGAACTTGACCGGGTCCCCAGCGATGGATGACCAATTGTCTAAAAAGCAAAATAATTTGGCACACTACTCACACTAGCACCAAGCTAAGTAGGGTACAGTGGGGTAAACCCGGCCATGGGGTAAGCCCGGCCACCTAAAGCTTGTTTGAACTTGCTGTCAACAAATGATCTACTAACAAATAGGGCTGATGTCTGTCTGTCTGTCTGTGTGTGTGTGTGTCTGTGATGCGATAAACTCGCTCAGTTTTGCAGCTACAGCGTCGAGTAATGGCTCATTCGAAAGCTTATAAGCCCAAGGGCGCCAGGAAGGCCTTCGATTTTTGATTTGATCAGCCGATCACCAATAATCGATCGATAATCGATATTTCAGTACTAAAAGCGCGCAGATTCGCTCACACTCACTCAATTTTGCAGCTACAGCGTCCACCCAGGGCTCTTCAAAAAGCTTATGCCCTCAAGGGCGCCAGGAAGGCCTTCGATTTGTGATATAATCAACCGATCACCAATAATCGATCGATAATCGATATTTTAGTGCTAACAGCTACAGGCTGCAGTTACTTTTCTTCGTCTTCCGCACATCCGGGTAAAATAATAAAACTTTGCAACAGAAAAAGCAAACCGAAGCCCTTCGATTTTTGATCTGATCAGCCGATCACCAATAATCGATCGATAATCGATATTTTGGCACTAAGAGTACACAGAAACTAAATGACGCATTTTTTCCAGCCAGTGTTTGCAAATGGTCGCGCCCAAAAGTGCACATGAGACTAAGCGGGAGATGTGCCAAGGGTTGCCAGGTCTACAAAAGGGCTGCCAGATTGCTAATGCGCAAAAAAGGGTTGCCAAATCTGCCGCGATGCAATAGGGTTGCCAACTCTGTGAAAGGGTTGCCAGATGTGCAATTTTTTGCCAACTGTCCAAAATGGTTGCCAGATTAGATACATAAATAAGTTTCAATATCTACAGTACACAACAGGCTTGCCAGATCTGCAAAAGGGTTGCCAAATTTGCAAAAGGTTTTACTGCGAAGCTGTAACGGGCCACTGGTGAACCCAAATAGCTCATTTGAAAGTGTTTTGTCTCAATCGGTCCCTTGGTTGCTGAGATATGCAGTCCTGAGTGAAACTAGCTGGCCGGATTTGCCCATACTAGCCGGGTTTACCCCATAGTTACCCTACTTCCTTCATTCCACTGACCACTGAGATGTCAAGTATCCTTGGATATGTAGCTTATGCTTGCAACATCAGTGCCAAACATATAGGGTACTGTGGGGTAAACCCGGACGCCTATTATCCTATCCTATCAGCACCATAAGACCGATTGAGACAAGTATTCTACCAATCGGTTCCTTGAACTCTCCTCTTTCAAATAAGCTACCATTTTCATTATTTTGCTGAAGCGGCAAGTTCAGAAAAGCTTAGATGTCCGGGTTTACCCCGTGTCCGGGTTTACCCCACACAGTACCCTAACCCTACATAATACCTTCATTGTAAATTTCCAGCAGCTGTTGTAACATACTCATCACGCCTCCAGTGCAATCCAGTAGCACATTGCCTATACTCCAACCCACTGTGCTCGTGCGTTTGAAATTCATAAAAGCCTGCAACAAATAAACTCTATTTGGATTTTCCTGACAAGCCTTTTTCGCGAGAAATGGCAGCAAATCACAAATAGGGTACTGCAGGGTAAAGCCTCCTTTACGGACCATCGGCACTGGGGCGCCACAAACGTAAACTCCGAATTCGGGGAGCCCTGACGACTATACTTCAACGTGTAAAATCTCCGAGTTCGCACCGAACTCGCTCCGTTTTTCCAAACGTGCGTGTGAACAGCCGAGTTTGAAATTCGGCGATGAGCAAAACGAAGTCACTCCGAACCGAACTCGGTCCGACTTCGCTCGGAGCTTTCTCGGAGTTCGTGTGTAACGCCCCACTGTTTGTCATTTTATCTGATCAGTAGGCTACCCATTTATGACAACTAATACCAAAGACCAGCCATTCAGACACCCAATTCATAGCAATGCTGCCCGTCATATTTCTCCCAATCCCAAGCGAAATTGCGAAAAATTCGGTGTCCGGTTTTACCCTACACCACCCCATCTACTATATGCATCATTGTATGGTGCCGTCCTACCTGAGGCATGTATTTGATCAACGTCACCGCCAACTTGACATAGGAGATGAAGAGCAGAAATCAAAACCAGTTGATCACGTGTACAGCACCCAATACAGCACTCACGGCTGTGAAACACCACATGCCAGTCAGTAGACACCAGCATACCAGTGATACCTTCTGGCCACCACGCTAAAAACCACAACACATAAGTCGAGAAGAAAAATTTGCTGGATGTGCCAGGGAATCGAACCCTGGACCTCTCGCGTTCCAGGCGAGTGCGTTAAAGGGGAACTTTGCGCGGAAAATTCGGGGTAAGGCTACACACACATAATTAGATAGAGCATAAAAAATGCTGCAAAACGCACCAAGTCCCATCCCTCTACGTTGCGTCATTCTTGAGTTACAGGCAAAACCAGATCTGTGAACGGGAAACTCAGCTTGAGAGCACGTAGCTCACTAACCATTGCACCGATCGGAATAATTTTGCTACCACCGTGTGCTCCGTTTGGTGTTCTACCTTTTTGTTGTATGAAGTTTTGCTGTATCTTCACTGCCTGTGGAATGGGAGGCCAAAAAACAGGTGTCCTTGCGCAGTTTAGCACATATATTTCGAAATGTATGTGTTTCCCGTTCACAGATCTGTTTTTGCCTGTAACTCAAGAATGACGCAACGTAAGGGATGGGACTTGCTGCGTTTGCAGCATTTTTTATGCTTGGTGTAGTGTAGAAACTCTTACACCGAATTTTCCGCGCAAAGTTCCCCTTGGTAACCATTGGACTACACACCCAGACGACCTCACATAAAGTACTGTGGGGTAAACCCAGCGATGGGAAAATCGGCGATGAAGTCGTCAGACCGGCTGCATGTCTCAGCAACCAATGGACCGATCGATATAAGTAATGATATAATAATTACCTCGAACTCTCCTCTTTCAAATGACTTTTTATTGGGTACATCATTTGCTGAAACAGCGAGCTCATAAAGGGGTTTATTACAGGTGGAGTTTCTACCATGGCCGAATTTTCCCGCAGAACCCTGCAATCCGAACATATTATTGTCCAACACAGCCTACGTAAATGAAGCACTGGAATATGGTCGGATTGCAGGGTCTGTGGGGAAAATCTCGCCGTGGGTGATCTACCACCTAAACTCCTGTGGGCTCCTGTTTTTGCAAATAGATTTCCCAAAGTATTTGAAAAAGACAAATAGAGGAATGGATATAAATATCATTATTGTCTCGATCGGTCCATCGTTGTGAAACCGTCTAACTGGCCGGATTTTCCCATCGCCAGTTTCCGCAGTACTTATGTGAGGTCGTCTGGGTGTGTGGGTCAAAGGGGAACTTGCGCTGGGGGTAAGGCTACACACATTTAGATCGAGCATAAAAATGCTGCAAAACGCAGCAAGGTCCATCCTTCTACGTTGCGTCATTCTTGAGTTTACAGGCAAAAACAGATCTATAAACAAAAACACCTCATTTCGATATGTGCTAACTGCGCAGAGGACACCTGTTTGGCCTCCGCCCACAGGCAGTGAAGATACAGCAAAACTTCATACAAAAAGGTGCAACGCCAAACGGAGCACACGTGGTGGGAACATTTCCGATCAGTGCAATGGTTAGTGAGCTACGTGCTCTCAAGCTAAGGGTTCACTGTAGGTTTCTGTAGTCAAGTGACGCAACGTAGAGGGTTTTGGTGCATTTTTGCACATTTTTTTATGCTCTTCCTATTTATATATATAGTTTTACCCAAATTTTTTTCCCGCGAACCCCTTTTCCCATTCCGCCTGGAACACGAGGATTTTTTCGATTAGAACATCCGAGCGAATTTTCGTACTCAATTTTGCTTGTGGTTATTTCGTTTTGTTGATTGCAGAAGTTATCACTGGTATGCTCGGCTGTCTACGTAACGCATATGGGTTTCGCAGCCGTGAGTGTTTTATAAGATAATAATACTGTACACGTGATCAACTGGTTTTCAATTTCTGTCTTTCATCTACCTATGTAGAGTTGGCATTAAAAACTAATCATACAGTGCCTAGGATCCAGAACGGCACCATACAAAATGCATAGTAGTAGATGGGATTACACGTATGAGCCAAACCGGACACCGAATTTTTCGCAATTTCGCTTGGGTTTGGTAAAAATATGACGAGCGACCGTACTATATAAATTGGTGTCTGAATGGGCTGGTCTCTTGGTAGTTGTAAATGGATTAGCCTACTGATAAAGGATAATCCCTGTCAGAAAATAAAAGTAGGTGAACGAACAGTGGGCATTACACACACGAACTAAGCTGCAAAGACGAAGTCAAAACCGAGAGTTGGTTGAGAATCAATCATCTTCAACATGCTCTACCGAAAGAATGCTAATGTTGTCACGGCGCACCGCAAATTGAAGAATCGCGACCTGGGAAGCAAGTCTCAGTGCAAACTCAGACTTACACATGAAGATGATTGCGATGGGTCCGTTATAGGAGGTTTACCCTGCAGTACTGATTTGCTGATTTGGGCCATTTCCTCAGCGAAAGGCTCTGTCAGGAAAATCCAAATAAAGTTTATTTGTTGCAGGCTTTTAATGAAATTTAAACGCAAGAGCACAGTGGGGTGGAGTATAGGCAAATTGTGCTACTGGATTGCACTGGAGGGCGTGAAATTAGGTATGTTACAACAGCTGCTGGAAATTTACAGTCGAAGGTATGTAGGGTTAGGGTACTGTGTGGGGTGAACCCGGGACACATGGGGTAAACCCGGACATCTTAGTTTTTTTGGAACTTGCCGCTTCAGCAAAATAATGAAAATGGTAGCTTACTTGCAAGAGGAATAATTCAAGGAACCGATTGGTACAATACTTGTCTCAATCGGTCTTATGGTGCTGATAGGATAGGATAAGGTGTACGGGTTTACCCACAGGACCCCTATATGTTTGGCACTGATGTTGCAAGCATAAGCTACATATCCAAGGATACTTGACATCTCAGTGGTCAGTGGAATGTAGGAAGTGGGGTAACTATGGGGTAAAACCGGCTAGTAGTGGCCAAATCCGGCCAGCTAGTTTCTCTCAGCGAGACTGCAGGTCTCAGCAACCAAGAGGAGGCCGATTGAGACAAAACGCTTTCAAATGAGCTATTTGGGTTCACCAGTGGCCCCGCTACAGCTTCGCAGTAAAATCTTTTGCAAATTTGGCAACCCTTTTGCAGATCTGCAAGCCTGTTGTGTACTGTAGATATTGAAACTTATTTATGTATGTAATCTAGCAACCATTTGGACAGTTGGCAAAAAATTGCATGTCTGGCAACCCTTTCACAGAGTTGGCAACCCTATTGCATCGCGGCAGATTTGGCAACCCTTTTTTGCGCATTAGCAATCTGGCAGCCCTTTTGTAAAACTGGCAACGCTTGGCACATCTCCCGCTTAGTCTCATGTGCACTTTTGGGGACGCCCATTTTGCAAACACTGGCTGGAAAAATGCGTCATTTAGTTTCTGTGCTCTTTTTAGTGCCAAAATATCGATTATCGATCGATTATTGGTGATCGGCTGATCAGATCAAAAATCGAAGGGCTTCGGTTTGCTTTTTCTGTTGCAAAGTTTTATTATTTTACCCGGATGTGCGGAAGACGAAGAAAAGTAACTGCAGCCTGTAGCTGTTAGCACTAAAATATCCATTATCGATCGATTATTGGTGATCGGTTGATTATATCACAAATCGAAGGCCTTCCTGGCGCCCTTGAGGGCATAAGCTTTTTGAAGAGCCCTGGTGGAACGGCTGTAGCTGCAAAATTAGTGAGTGTGAGCGAATCTGCGCGCTTTTAGTACTGAAATATCCATTATCGATCGATTATTGGCGACCCGGCTGATCAAATCAAAATTCGAAGGCCTTCCTGGCGCCCTTGGGCTTAGAAAGCTTCGAATGAGCCATTACTCGACGCTTGCGTAGCTGCAAAACTGAGCGAGTTTATTTATTGCAAAACAGACACACACACACAAAGACAGACAGACAGACATCAGCCCCATTTGTTAGTAGA
>JASAMW010004890.1:0-12968 GCA_030247985.1 Epsilonema sp. ZAB3_2
TAATTTTTGATGAGGGGAAGCTTTGTGAGAAGCCTAGAGAGGAGCGAAAAGCGGCCGGAAGCCGGCCATTTCCATTGGAAATGGGACAGCTCTTAAAGAAGCTAATTTGCAGAATGGTTTTGCTATCTAGATGATATGTGATAATTTTTTGGAGAAGGAACGAAATTTGCAATGGAGGAGTATGATATTTTTGCCTTTGTCGAATGTGAAGTTTTTTATTTGAATTGATAAAGATAGAAGTACACAGGTGAAGAAAGTTATATGAAGAAAGATTTACCCAAGGTGAAGAAAGCTGATATGTTGTAAGGTTTATGCAAGTAATTATTTATAGTTTCAAGACACAAAATCACAAAGTCATAAGATAATGCAGCTAGGGAGCTGTTGAGTGATTGATTGATCTTTGTGAATAGTATCCTCATCCGGAATAGTTTATTCATTGATAAGCTGCACGGCGGGCAATGAGCTGTAACAATAAAATTGGAAGATTGTGCACTAAGCATGTATGAAGAAGTGAAGATATATGTATATAATGAAATAATTGAAGATGTTATGCATATATTGTTGTGCTTGTATTGAAATGGTAGATTAGATGTACCTGCACTGTTGTGCTGAAACTTGTGGCTGGAGTTTGTTGAAGCTTGAATTAAGTCGATGTTGTGTTGTAAGGTTGGAACAACTGAATGTGCATTCTCCCCAAGTTCACCTCAAGGGATCAGCTGTAGTAATCTTAAGAATGAAATATAATGCAAATATAGCATTATGTTTTTTATAAGCTATTATAAAAATTTGCACTGATGGTATTACTTGAACATGCTGATATTGATTTCTGACATCGCTGTTTAGTGAAACCAGACCAATGTGAGAATAGGAATGCAGCTTTCTCTGCTGTGTAGGATTTTGCTTAGAAGTCTCCAGCTGAAATGAAAGGAAATTGAGAACTGTACAGTTATCTTCACACATGTTTGAAAGTAATCAATATTTTGTAGAAGTTGTGGTATATTTCTTTACCTGCATCAGTTTTTTCACAGGGAATTGAGCATCAATGATGTTGGTCAGTTCTGATTGTACATTTTGATGCAATAAGGGAACAGAGATGCCAATGGCATCTGAAGAAATGAATGTTAAGTTTTGTGTCATGTGGACCTATTTTACAGTAGTTTTAATATCTTACAGTAGAAGAGTGCCAGTTCTGGTATTTGGGGAGAGAGCCTCCAGTAGGCATAGGGTCCTATGCAGGAAATCTGCCAAAACTGTATCAGTGATGTTGGTAGCTTCACTATCATCTCCAGATCTGGACATGTTAACTTTCCATTCATCTGTAAAAGGAAAGGAGATTTGAAGGAATAGATACGGAATCATTTATGAATGTTGACTAATGTCAAGTAAATGTTATACTTTGTTGCAAACCGACATATGGGATATTTTCCACATTGTATCTTACCATAGTTATCCATGTCCTGCATATTCATTGCCGCCGGCCCAAAGATGTGGCTGTTAGTGTTGATGACAGGAATGATTCCAGAGGTGGAATCTTCCTGAGAACCATAGTAGAAATGGGTGAAGAAAATTAGGTGGAATATTCCACCTAATCGTATTAGAATGAGTGAAGAAACTGATAAGAAAAGGTTAGTAAAGATAATAAGGGTATGAATTCGTGATTCAGTATTACTTCTTTTCTAATATAAATATTGTATTCTTTCAATTTAAATAGTACTGCTACTTTCAGTGTATTATCAGTTTACTACTTACAGCAAATAACTTCAGCAATTTTTGTATTGTTTTGTGTTGAGTAATCAAAATGTGCAAAGAGTTTAATACACCGAAGCAGTGAGATGTGCAAGTACAATAATGACGGTGTTCAAAACTGTTTAGTTAGCGTATTTTATATTAGCCTTTATGTATGGCTTTACTTCATCTCTATATTTATATCGTAATTCTAGTAGTTTGGTTAAAGCTAAATCAGAAGCTTTGATTACAGGAGTACCTTTAGTTGATTTTTTTGCTACATTACCCAAGATATACACACCATCCAATGATCTAACACGTGAAAATGCAACATAAGCTTGGCCATGATTGAACATATTTTCTATTGCAATTACAGCAGAATTTACACTCTGACCTTGTGCCTTATGAACTGTAAGTGCCCAAGCTGGCATTAGCGGAAACTGAGTTCGTATGATATGTCGACCTTTATTTGCAAATTCTGCTTCTATTGTGTTAATAGGTACTGCATTGTTATAATCTGGGTGTTGCATAGGAAGTGCACAATTTTCATCATCAAATTTGACGAAAACTTGCTCAATCACTGTACCATCAGAACTCCGTTTAAAATCTTCTACAATGCCTGTAGAGCCATTCACTAATCCAAAACCTAAGTTTCTAGTAAGTAGAATTTTAGTTCCCTTACTAAGTGTAAGCTCTTTGTATAATCCACCACAATTTCTTGGTTCTATAGGAATATGTTTGGAATCAGCAAGTAGTCCAGCACCAATATCATTATCTGAATATCTATCTTCTGCTTTACAAACAACTGGATGTTCAGATAGTTTAGCCTGTTGAATGGAATTATAGTTATCAACTTCTTTACAAGTAGCAAATAGCCACAGATCAGCGTTTATATTCTTCAATTCTTCAGAAGTGCGTTCACGTGTCTTCAAAATGTCATAATCCGCTGCATTTAGTTCACCTAAAGCCATACGACCTAGTAAATCACACCACATATGATCATCTTTTTGCCTCATATTTTTTGTCAGGAAAATTGGATCAAACTGATCAAAAATAGCTTCATTTGTAAAACATGGATGATCTTTGACTGGTGGTAATTGTAAGAAATCGCCAGTGACAATAACATGCATTCCACCAAACAATTTGTCAGTTTCCTTTATTTCAGCTAACCTTTGACAAATCCCTGCTAATTGACTAGAACCAACCATAGAAAGTTCATCAATTAGCAGATAATTTTTATCTCGTTGCTCTTCTCTCTTTCGACGTAAACCATTTTCATGCAATGGTAGTATTGAATCAGCATAAAATGAACATTCTTCATTTTGTACAGGAAGAAGAAACAGCGAATGCAATGTGCGACCATTAATTAATTTTGCTGCTAATCCAGTTGGTGCACCAATTAAAACAGGATCATGTCCACTGTATTTGGCAAAGCAAAGACAGAACCATGTAATCAAAATTTCAAGCAGAAATGTTTTCCCTGTTCCAGCTTTTCCTGTAAGGAATAGTTTTATCTGCTCTCCTTTAGCTAACTTTATTTTTATGTATAGTAAAACTCGCTTCTGATCTTTTGACATTTGACTTATGGCAGCTTTTAATTCCTCATGTGACATGCAACCTAAACTTAAACTGTGAAATAGTTCTTCCTCCCCATTCATTTGAAGCTTCTTATGTTTAAAACTGCGTACATTTTCAGTATTCAAATCTTCATTGTTCATAGACATTACTTTACATAATTCATCAACATCTTCACTGTCACTGTCATCTTCACTTTCTTCACCAAGATCCAATTTTTCTATTTCCCTCACAAGCTGCAATCTGCGTACTGCTTCCAATAGTTGTAATCTCATCTGTTCTGAAAGTGAATCTTGTTCTGAGATAATATCATAACGTGCTAAGTATGCTTCACGATATGTTTCTTCACCCTGTGCACGCAAATCTTCTTCACATCGATGTGGACAATACTGCACAAGTAAAGAGTAATAGTATTCATCTGTATTAATGCCGACATGTGTTGGTCTGACACATACAAAATGCCTCCGTTTCACAACAAATCCACTTCCATCATTTAATGGTGGATTCCTAGCAGTACTTTTTTTCGCAATGCGATAGTGAGAGGCAAAATGTCTGTAAGTCATATTTTCAAAAGATTCTGGTCGTTTTCTATACTGATCCAATAGGGTGTCATCAAAGATGTCTGTGCAATCTTCATTCATTGCCAATATATCTTTAATAGGACGTACCCTTTTCATACGTTCTTCTGGTGTTGATGTTGGTAACCTCACAACAGTCCTTGAACTATGTATAAGATTTAAATGACAAATACGAAAAGCAGCTTCCTGTGCACTAACTAAACGTTTCTTTAAAACAGTCATTCCAATTCTTAGTTTGCGTGCATACTCACTCAATTCTCCTTCCACTTCAAATTTGTGAAACAATTCTTGCAATGCTTTACCTAAACCTTCCGGTTCTGCTTTGCTTATGTACTTACTAATGTAAAACGCTAGATGCTCAACACCGTTTACTAATTGTATGTCCATATTCGCTTTCCATTTTCGTAAAATTTCACTGTTGTATGGATTGAGCATCTCACAATCTATCGGTCGTTCTGTTTCATAAAATTGCCCTTTTTTCCTCACCTTCTGCGATTCTCCATATGTTATTCTTGTGTTTCGACATGGCTTGCGAGGAAAGTGATAGCGGCAGTGATGTTTCTTTGCTAAAGATACCTGACATGAAGCAGTATGTTTGTGAAACTGTTTACTTTTAACCAAATGATGTAACTCTGAATCTATTGCTTCATCAGGTACACTCGTACATATCACTTTGTCAATATACTTCACAATATCTTGATGTGGACTTCCTTTGTAAAGAGATGGTGCATCTTCAATCCATAGGAACATATGAAAGTGGACTGTACCTCGTTGTTGAAATTCAACTCGAACATGGTAGTCACTGACCTTTCCAAAAAGCCCACTCTTCTGAATGTACCTTATCATATCTTTCAATTTCTTATCAGCAACAACTGCAACAATCACTGGATCTTGACGTACAGCATCTGCTGCATTTTTATATTTGTCCTTCAAATCTTCTTGTAAAATCTCTTGTAAATCTTCCCATCCTATGTCGTCAACTGATAATGTCATAAATATGTCTGGTGGACCTATGCACTGTAATTTCGCAAGTAAATTAAACAATTGATCTTTCCAATATGCTGCTGTTCCACGTACTTTGCTCATAAACATATATGAATTCTTGTCCAAGTTACCATTCCTCATTGTATTGCGAATATCTTTCACTGTTGTAGGATTAACTTCACTTTGTTCATTTACATTACCTGTTCATCGCACTCGCATCCAATGACGTATATATTGATGTAAAGATAATTTCTCATAATTATTTACGGCTGTTAACATATATGGTATATCAGTACGAAACCGATTATCCTTGTGCAATAATCGACTGTGCAAGTATTCCAAATAGGATAGCTTCTTATCTCGTGGATAATAATAATGAAAACGTCCATTTGGAAACAGCCAAGGATATGCCAGTGCTTCTCCATTTGTGGCATCTATAAAACTAAGCGGTTTTGTTTTGCTTCTTGGAAATTTTAACTTCCCATACTTTGCAATGTACTTCTCTAAGTCATGCTTTGAGATTGTATAGTCTGCAGGTATTGTACCCATCTCTATGACTTCATCCAAATAATCATTAGAGTCGTAGTTTTTGCTACCACTTGGATTTCACATAGTCACATCCCCATATAAAATATCATTGACAATGTCACGATCAGTATCATCTTCACAGAACTGCGTGTAATCAATTACAACATCTTGGTACAACTTATTGTACAACTGAAACCAATTAACTGCACGTAGTAGACATTTCGGTCGTACTAATCCCTCATAATCACCAGACATACAAATGATGCCATCATTTTCAGAATTCCTTGGCAAAATGTCCAATATTTCACTTATCTCACTATCATAGTGAATACTCATTCCCGTTTGTGCATACTGTTGCCCAGGATGTAACTTCACTAATGTCATGTAAGACTGTATCCTGCATACAAATCTTCTTTCCAATCTTGTTAGTTGTGATACAACATCAGGTATATGATCCAACTGCAACCCATTTCCATGAAACTTTGCTGGTATGTTATTGGTCAATAAAACTTTTTTACACCCAGCACAAACATACATACCCTGTTCTAAGTCACATTTCTGTGTAGCTTCATTATCCCAAGAAACTATGTTTACTGATTCATGAAACAGAAAACGCATGCAACATGTACAAAATAGCAAATGGTCATTCAACATACCCTCCATATCATCAGTAACCACACTATCTAATAACTGATCAATTGAATTAGTAATATTAGCTGCTTTTCTTTCCATTCTTTTCCTATTTGTTCCTGATGCCTTCTGTTTGTTTCCGATCAATTCACAATTACAAACAGCAGTTGATGTACTTTGACATGAGCATAAGTAATTTTCACTTCCTTCTTCACCATTGATGCCAATATCCTGAACCTCTCTTTGCGTTAACGTTCTTCTCTTTTTTTTGTTTCCTTGACTTACAACTTCACCATCTCGACAACTTTCATGTTCCTGCTGCAGCTTCCTTTTTTTTCCACGGCTGTTCTTCACTGCACTTTTTTGCCCTTTTCTAAATACATTTCGTTCGGTACACATATCTTTGCTATTACAATCATCTTCACCATCATGCACATTTCTTCTCTGTTGCTTTTTCTTCACTTCCCGTCTTCTTCCTTCATACACTGTTCTTCTTTGCTGCTGCTTTTTCACTTCAACGATGTTATCTTCACAACAATGCTGTTCCACGACACCTTCTTCACAATCATAATTCTCCAGCAAATCAAACCTATTACTACATTGAATGTCTACCATCACTTCCTCACTAGGAACCATGTTCTCATCAGGTTCAACATCTTGTATCTGTATGGGTGACAAAATCGGCAGGTCAGCAAGTTCTCCAAATTGACAGCTTTCATGACTAGACAGTACAATTGCATCCTCTTCAACATCTACTAACTCCACTGGTGACAAAATCGGACAGCTTTCATGACTAGACAGTACAATTGCATCCTCTTCAAAATCTACTGTCTTTACCGGTGACATAATCCGCAAGTCAGCAAAATTATTTTGTGACTCATCAGCAACATCACTCTCTTCCATGTTATGTGGAGCATTCAAACTGTTTGATGCAACATTTCTGCTGTTGTCAGTCAACCTTGACAGTTCAACTTTTTGCAAAACCACAAATTGAATACCATCATATATTCCTGTCTCATTCTTTGCTTTCAAACATTGCAAAGCATCATCAAAACTGTTGTACTCTTTCACAACATCACGCATGTCATCGAATACACAGACACCAGAGCCATGTTGAGCCAAAGTCAGGAAATGGTTGTCTATGTGTTTCAGGCAACCTCGCACTCTGTACTTCTCACTCAATATCGTGACTTCATCATCAACACTGAAACTCACAGTACCTAAGCAGTTCAATTGCACAATCACAAATTCTGACATGTCAATTTTCTCCAGTTGCACAACGTTGTCACATTCTGCACACTTCAAATTAGTCACTTCACACAATATTTCCCACTCCACAGCTTCCCCCAAGTTATTCTTCACATCTTCACCACATAAAATCACAGGACAATGCAATTGCACAATCTCAGTAGCACATTCACCTGCGCACCTGTATCTCGCTGGAGAGCCAAATATCACTTTGCCTGCTTCACTATTGCTGCTGGAGGGTATGTTGAATGACGATTTTGCTATTTTGTACATGTTGCATGCGTTTTCTGTTTTTAGTGGAATCAGTAAAATAGTTTCTTGGGATAATGAAGATACACAGAAATGTGACTTAGAACAGGGTATGTATGTTTGTGCTGGGTGTAAAAAAAGTTTTATTGAGCAAATAACATACCAGCAAAGTTTCATGGAAATGGGTTGCAGTTGGATCATATACCTGATGTTTATCACAAGCTAACAAGATTGGAAAGAGAGATTTGTACAGGATAAGTCTTTACATGACATTAGTGAGTTACATCCTGGGCAACAGTATGCAGCAAACGGGAATGAGTATTCACTATGATAGTGAGATAAGTGAAATATTGGACATTTTGCCAAGGAATTCTGAAAATGATGGCATCATTTGTATGTCTGGTGATTATGAGGAAACAACCGAATGCACTACGTGCAGTTAATTGGTTTCAGTTGTACAATAAGTTGTACCAAGATGATTGTAATTGATTACACGCAGTTCTGTGAAGATGATACTGATCGTGACATTGTCAATGATATTTTATATGGGGGATGTGACTATGTGAAATCCAAGTGGTAGGCAAAAAACTACGACTCTTAATGATTATTTGGATGAAGTCATAGAGATGGGTACAATACCTGCAGAAATTATACAATCTCAAAGCATGACTTAGAGAAGTACATTGCAAAGTATGGGAAGTTAAAATTTCCAAGAAGCAAAACAAAACCGCTTAGTTTTATAGATGCCACAAATGGAGAAACACTGGCATATCCTTGGCTGTTTCCAAATGGACGTTTTCATTATTATTATCCACGAGATAAGAAGCTATCCTATTTGGAATACTTGCAAGTCGATTATTGCACAAGGATAATCGGTTTCGTACTGATATACCATATATGTTAACAGCCGTAAATAATTATGAGAAATTATCTTTACATCAATATATACGTCATTGGATGCGAGTGCAATGAAACAGGTAAGTGTAAATGAACAAAGTGAAGTTAATCCTACAACAGTGAAAGATATTCGCAATACAATGAGGGATGGTAACTTGGACGAAGAATTGAGTATATGTTTATGAGCAAAGTACGTGGAACCAGCATATTGGAAAGATCAATTGTTTAATTTACTTGCGAAATTACAGTGCATAGGTCCACCAGACATATTTATGACATTATCAGTTGACGACATAGGGATGGGAAGATTTACAAGAGATTTTACAAGAAGATTTGAAGGACAAATATAAAAATGCAGCAGATGCTGTACGTCAAGATCCAGTGATTGTTGCGAGTTGTTGCTGATTAAAGAAATTGAAAGATATGATAAGGTACATTCAGAAGAGTGGGCTTTTTGGAAAGGTCAGTGACTACCATGTTCGAGTTGAATTTCAACAACGAGGTACAGTCCACTTTCATATGTTCCTATGGATTGAAGATGCACCATCTCTTTACAAAGGAAGTCCACATCAAGATATTGTGAAGTATATTGACAAAGTGATATGTACGAGTGTACCTGATGAAGCAATAGATTCAGAGTTACATCATTTGGTTAAAAGTAAACAGTTTCACAAACATACTGCTTCATGTCAGGTATCTTTAGCAAAGAAACATCACTGCCGCTATCACTTTCCTCGCAAGCCATGTCGAAACACAGAGATAACATATGGAGAATCGCAGAAGGTGAGGAAAAAAGGGCAATTTTATGAAACAGAACGACCGATAGATTGTGAGATGCTCAATCCATACAACAGTGAAATTTTACGAAAAATGGAAAGCGAATATGGACATACAATTAGTAAACGGTGTTGAGCATCTAGCGTTTTACATTAGTAAGTACAGTAAGCAAAGCAGAACCGGAAGGGTTTAGGTAAAGCATTGCAAGAATTGTTTCACAAATTTGAAGTGGAAGGAGAATTGAGTGAGTATGCACGCAAACTAAGAATTGGAATGACTGTTTTAAAGAAACGTTTAGTTAGTGCACAGGAAGCTGCTTTTTTTTTTTCGTATTTGTCATTTAAATCTTTACTTGTAAAATCTCTTGTAGTTACCAACATCAACACCAGAAGAACTAAAAAGTACTCCTATTAAGATATATTGCAAGAAGAAGATTGCACAGACATCTTTGATGACACCCTATTGGATCAGTATAGAAAACGACAGAATCTTTTAAAATATCTTACCATTTTCCTCTCCTATCCATTCAAAAGACCAGAATCCACCAAAAGAGAAGAGTAAGGATTATGTCGTCAGACTGATAATGTCGCATTATACAGATAATATGTCTGGTGGACCTATGCACTGTAATTTCGCAAGTAAATTAAACAATTGATCTTTCCAATATGCTGCTGTTCCACGTACTTTGCTCATAAACATATATGAATTCTTGTCCAAGTTACCATTCCTCATTGTATTGCGAATATCTTTCACTGTTGTAGGATTAACTTCACTTTGTTCATTTACATTACCTGTTCATCGCACTCGCATCCAATGACGTATATATTGATGTAAAGATAATTTCTCATAATTATTTACGGCTGTTAACATATATGGTATATCAGTACGAAACCGATTATCCTTGTGCAATAATCGACTGTGCAAGTATTCCAAATAGGATAGCTTCTTTATCTCGTGGATAATAATAATGAAAACGTCCATTTGGAAACAGCCAAGGATATGCCAGTGCTTCTCCATTTGTGGCATCTATAAAACTAAGCGGTTTTGTTTTGCTTCTTGGAAATTTTAACTTCCCATACTTTGCAATGTACTTCTCTAAGTCATGCTTTGAGATTGTATAGTCTGCAGGTATTGTACCCATCTCTATGACTTCATCCAAATAATCATTAGAGTCGTAGTTTTTGCTACCACTTGGATTTCACATAGTCACATCCCCATATAAAATATCATTGACAATGTCACGATCAGTATCATCTTCACAGAACTGCGTGTAATCGATTACAACATCTTGGTACAACTTATTGTACAACTGAAACCAATTAACTGCACGTAGTAGACATTTCGGTGGTACTAATCCCTCATAATCACCAGACATACAAATGATGCCATCATTTTCAGAATTCCTTGGCAAAATGTCCAATATTTCACTTATCTCACTATCATAGTGAATACTCATTCCCGTTTGTGCATACTGTTGCCCAGGATGTAACTTCACTAATGTCATGTAAGACTGTATCCTGCATACAAATCTTCTTCCAATCTTGTTAGTTGTGATACAACATCAGGTATAGGATCCAACTGCAACCCATTTCCATGAAACTTTGCTGGTATGTTATTGGTCAATAAAACTTTTTTACACCCAGCACAAACATACATACCCTGTTCTAAGTCACATTTCTGTGTAGCTTCATTATCCCAAGAAACTATGTTTACTGATTCATGAAACAGAAAACGCATGCAACATGTACAAAATAGCAAATGGTCATTCAACATACCCTCCATATCATCAGTAACCACACTATCTAATACCCTTATCAATTGAATTAGTAATATTAGCTGCTTTTCTTTCCATTCTTTTCCTATTTGTTCCTGATGCCTTCTGTTTGTTTCCGATCAATTCACAATTACAAACAGCAGTTGATGTACTTTGACATGAGCATAAGTAATTTTCACTTCCTCTCTCTTCACCATTTGATGCCAATATCCTGACCTCTCTTTTTGCGTTAACGTTCTTCTCTCTTTTTTTTGTCTTCCTTGACTTACAACTTCACCATCTCGACAACTTTCATGTTCCTGCTGCAGCTTTCTTTTTTTCCACGGCTGTCTTTTCATGCATCTTTTTTGCCCTTTTCTAAATACATTTCTCTGTTCGGTACACATATCTTTGCTATCACAGTCACTTTTTACCATCATGCACATTTCTTCTCTTGTTGCTTTTTCTTCACTTGCCGTCTTCTCCCTTCTTACACTGTTTCTTCTTTGCTGCTGCTTTTTCACTTCAACGATGTTAATCTTCAATACAATGCTGTTCTACTACACCTTCAACAAGTATAGCAGCAGCAAATTAAACTGATGATGACATCTGCTAATGTCTACCATCACTTCCTGATTACAGGAACCATGTTTCTCTATTAGGTTCTTCATTGTGAAATTGCTTATGGCCAAATTGAATTTCAAGTTTCAAACTGACAGCTTTCATGACTAATAATAGTCCACAATTGTATCTCCTTTTTACATCAACTAATCTCTCACTGGTGATAAATTGCATAGCTTTCCAAATGGATGAGAAAGACAATTGGCAACCGTCTCAAAATTTGCATTGTTACCTGGTGACATAATTGGCAAGTCAGCAAAATTATTTTGTGACTCATCAGTACATCAGCTCCTTCCATGTTACGGCTAAGATATTTGAGTTGTCCATGAACACTTTGCTGTTGTCAATGAACCTTGGATGTTCCAACTTTTTGCAAAGTCACAAATTGAATACCATCATATATTCCTGGTTCTTATTTTTTGGCCTTCATCAAAGCATCATCAAAACTGTTGTACTTTTTTACATTATGACATGTCATCCAAACAGCATACACCAGAGCCATGTTGAATGAAGTCAAGGAAATGGTTGTTGGATGTGTCTCCCAGGCAACCTCAGACTTACTTCTCACTCAATATTGGTGACTTTATTATTATATTAAAACTCACAGTACCTAAGCATTTCAATTGCACAATCACAAATTCTGACATGTCAATTTTCTCCAGTTGCACAACGTTGTCACATTCTGCACATTTTAAATTAGTCACTTCACACAATATTTTTGTCTCACACTCCCCAAACACCCCGAACAATATCTTTGACAATGACAAAACAGCCCCAAAACTACTATGCAAATTTTCTCAATTTTACAACTTCATGCAAATTCATCCAAAAAACAAATTTTATAAATCAAATACTTTCAAATGCAAATTCCCCATCAATAACAACTCTATCCACAGCAACACAGAAACACATGTCACTTTTCACTTTTATACTTCTTAATGCAAATTAACTATAGCATGCATCTGACCAAATGTGATTAATAATTTGCATAACTCCACCTATGTGAAGTTCACTACAACCATTTCTGTTATGTAACTGAAAATATTATGATATTTTGTATCAATTATCTTCACTTTTTTTCTCTTTACATACTTCTTTACCAGCCTATCAACTACACACATGTAAAGTTTATAATTATCTTCACATTCTCGAAATTTTTTTAAATTAAACTAATTCACCTTGAGCTGTAATTACATACAACAATAGCACCGTGCATTTGTTATAATTTTGAATAAGTTGAATTTAATTATAAAAGACCTCGAGCTGTAATAACATAGAACAATAGCACCGTGCAATTATAATAATTTTGAAACATTACATCTTTTTTTACTGAATACATGATCAGCTATTTGCATATTCCATGAGCATTCATCTTGCCTACAGACTGTTAAGATGGACATATA
>JASAMW010004891.1:0-45851 GCA_030247985.1 Epsilonema sp. ZAB3_2
AGAGGAGATAGGAAGATCAAGGAATTGCGTCATCCCTACATTCCTGTCTCTTTCCACATGCTCATGGATATTATTCCTTTTCTCTACAGGTTGGTAGTAACAGAAATGTATGTACCCCTATAATTTTATTAGGTGTATGCATTCCTGGTAGTAAGTAAGTATGCCTTTTGAATTGCTCTGGTGTACGTACAGTTCACATTTCAGATATGCAAAGTATTGGTTCGGTTTTATCAGTAAACAACAAGAAGAGATTTTCATCGACGCTTTTCGCCCTATGGAGCTGGAAAGCACGAGCTATGGTATGTAGGCTACATAAGTAAGCCTGAACCGCGGGAATCGAACTCGCGGTCGTTCTTCGGTGCGCGCCCCTCTTAGCCACTGTGCCATTTGCTTGGTCGACGGAACGATAAGGATAGTTAAAAGTTAACCCCGCGCCACTTTGCTTAGCGGAAGTCGTCGCAGCTCTCGAAGCAGTTAGTTCGTAGAAAACTGGTCGCAGTCGACCTATGCTCATTTTAGCTCCATGGTAAACAAAAACAACTACGACGAGCTTTACTACGGACTGTGATGAGAGCTGCGACGACTTTGGCAACGATGTAGCGTAGGGGTTACATTTCGAAAAATTGTCGGCTTTATTATTTGTCTGTGTCAGGCGTGCCTTGCGGCGCTATTGGCACTGGTGGCATCGGCAGAGATTTCAGGGGCGGATTTTGCAAATTCTCCCTCAGACCGGCCTTGGTCGAACAGCGCATCACGCAAGTTCCTGCGAATCAGGTACTAGTTGTTGCAGGGCTTAAGGTCTCACACATCTCTGAGCCGTGGACTCCTGTACTACTACTGAAGTATCTGGTGATATCTAATTCCAGCTGTTTTCACTTCCTGACGCCATACGATCATCCGTCTGCTTGTTTTCCGTTCGCTGTTTCCGCTCCAGTCGCGCTCTCTGCGCTCGTCTTCGTACTATGCAGGGACAACTGTCTATGCATGGACTTCTTGATAAATTCGGTCCAGGCTCTCCTGAGCCAACGAAAGCGAGTTGAGAGGAGATCAAGATATCGATCGAAAGCTTGTTACACGATCTCTTTGACGCGCCATAGAGCGCCTCTTAAAACGGCCTCTCCGTGGCGCTATTCTTGATTGAAACGATAACTTTTTCAAACACGTTTTTCTTGGATAACTTTGCGTAGAGGCAACGTAGAGAGGCGCCGCAGGTACCGATCGATTCCTCTCGTCAAGACGCGTTGAATGGTGTGCCGCATGTTGAAAAATACCCAGTGGTTCCTTCGGAACACCCAAATCGCATGGTTTTTATGGTGTTCTTCGGCGTGTCGTACTGCGCCGAATACAAGAGCTTTGGCGCTGCCGTTTGGTGTACGTGTAGAGGAAGAATGATGCTTTATTCACATTATGACGGATCACTTTTATCTTGCGTACAACGGCTACGACGAAGCCTCAAAGTTGGCTCCGAAACTATAGCGTGAGACCTTAACACACCCGTCATTGTTGTCAAGAAGTTGCAGATCTCTTGTCGGTTTGTTGTCGGTATGTTGTCAGTTTGTTGGCAACAAATACTCTAAATGGAAATTGTCACTTTGTTGTGGAAGTGGAAACGACAACAAAGTGGCAAGTTGCCATATCGTCCTTGTCAAGAAACTGAGAACAAAGTGGCAACAATTCTGCAACTTGTTGACAACAAGACGGACAGATGCGGTGTGTGTTAACCGATACGGCAATATGCTCTTTCCCACAGAGAACGTGTTTTGTTTATTTTCAGTTCATTCTCACGCTTCGTAACGATCAAGGGGCCACCCTGTACCAGCAGGTGCTCAGTTGTGCTCCGCCCCCTAGCTCCTCGCTCTCTGATTGGTCCTTCGAGTTGCCGCCTTCTCAGCTGACCTATCGCGGCCTTTTCCCTCGCTCTTGGACCACCATCCATCTGCCCGCCTTTCATCTCAAGCTCACTTGTCGACAAATCTCCCCAGTCTTTCCGCATGAATATAAGGTGAGGCTTTTGCTACATTTCTGTGAGTTGGCGCGGTGGCGCAGGTGGTAGAGCGGCAGAGCTCGCACTACGGGGACGGATGGGAGTTCGAATCCCTTGAAGACCCTCGGCGCTCCATGGTGTGTTTCTTGTGTGATACATGATTTGAAGCATCAACTTTCTGAGTTCTTGAAGGATACGTCTCTTCCTGTGTGCCTGTTCGTATGGGAGGTGGATTACTGTGGTCGTGACAACCTTCAAGTCAGTTTGACCTTCACGTTTCGAAATGGTACGGGCAGCCGAAGGTGGGAACGCGAAGGCGCGTGCGCCGACCGCCAAATTGCTTGTGAATCTGCTGTTGGATTGGCCCTGAAACACACGATTGATGGCATGCCATGTGAATACACCATCGCCGTTGGAAAGAAGGTAAAGTGCTGAGTTGGTTCACGTAGGGTCAAGATTTTCCTATGCAACAGATACACTGTACAATGCAGGTATACCTGTTTATATACTCTGCACACGGTAAGTCAATGCTGGCTGGATGCTTTTGCAGTGTAGTGGTGTGTATGAATGACGTGTTGAGGGTGTCCATGGCATTTCAAGCAATTTTCTGTTCAAATTGCACTGACCATCTCCGATTTTTTTCAAATTTGGCATACAGGGCACGATTTGGTTTCCCCCTAGGACCTACCTGTGTACCCAATTTGAACAAAGTCGGAGATAGTGCGTGTTTTGGCCTGGTTGAAATGATATGGACAGCCTCTGTTTCTTTCTTGTAGGATGATCTGGATATCAGTTGCTCCAGTTTTCAACCGAGTGGTTCGGGACGAGATTTGTGGACAGATCTGCTTGATGACGGTCGTTTGACTTATAGTATGACATGGTTGAACTTATAATGACAACTTACATGTATTTATAATGATAATGCTAGAGCTTGCTGTTTGTCGGTGGTAGCGCGTTTACGCGCGAGCTTACAGAACAATTTTTGATTCAGCACCCGCGCCGGTGTCGATCAAAAACGCAGTTGGAAAAAATCAGAGGGTCAGCTCGGAAGCACCCATAATTCTTTTGCGCAATGGGCGAATATCTGCAGTTTATGTGAGAGAGAATGTTTGCGCGTTTTTCAGTGAGATCTGAACCTGCTACGGAGAAGGCGATGGCAGCATGTGCTCAATTCACCGTTGGCCCAAGGATGGCGAGGCAGCGCACTGTGCAATTCTGTCTCGCTTGGGATATGCCGATTGTACACTTCACCGGGAGGCAGAGAGAGTACAAAAGGTACAAGGGGTACTTTGGGGGTAAACCCGGCCATGGGAAAATCCGGCCACCTACATAAATTTCGGGGCTGATATTTCTCAGCAACCAATGGACCGATTGAGGCAACTGTTTGGCTCATCATTTGCTGAAACAGCAAGTTCAAAGGAGCTCAGGTGGCCGGGTTTATCCCATGACCAGCTCTTCCCTAATAGTAAGCTTAGCTGCAGGGTACAACGGGTACTTTCGATGATTTTGATACATTCGAGCACCAAAGTGCCAGCCATAAGCTCTGCTAGTATTTTGTGGATCTATACTATTTGGAGGAATCTGATAGTGGGGTTAAGAAGTTACATATCGGACGTTTTTAGGTCTAAGGGGCCTCCAAAACCCTTCAAATGCGTGTAAAAACCGACTGTTAAGGAATTTTTAAAATTTCTTTTTATTTTTAAATTTGTCATTAAAAATTGCATATATTCGGACTATTTATTTTTTATTTCGCGACAACAACTTTTTTTGTGCGAGGCCCTCTTTAAAGCGTTTTTAAAGCAAGGATGTACGTACCTTGTTCCATGCATTTTCCATGCGTCATAGGTCTGGTCGCATTTGCCAGAGTTCTCAATCATTCCATCTCCATCAACATCCCAGTCCGTCAAACCAGCGTCTATGACTTTCTGCAACAAAACAACCACTAGTAATCTCCAATGGCCGGTTTTGCCGTAGTACCCTCCTCCTACCTTTATCGCTGGCCAGGCTGCGCGCAGGAAAGTTCTCCTCTCTTCCTCCCCCTCCGCCAGGTGGCGAAAGTCGCGATAGCAGGTGAGCACGAATTTGAGGTTCAAATCTCGCCACTGGCCCGTGTCGTGCACCCGATACGCGTTGATACGCAGCCACGGCTCACACGCTACAGAAACGCAACAAAAATAAATACACAACAGCAAGGGTAGAGAGGGGTAATTCGGGCCAGGAAAACACAATGGCCAACGGCCAGCCACCATTCAAAGAACGGTGAAAGACTTCAACGGTGAAAGGGGAACTTTCAAAATTTTGAAAATCACAAACTTGCAACATTTGGTGGCCCGTTTTTTCGGACCCTAATTATTGCTCGTCACTGGAAAAGAACAGTCAGTGCAACGACAAAGTCTACACAGTACTAGTGAAACGCAATACGCATATTGAACTGAAGGAAAGTTGAGCAACGCAAGCAAGAAATCCATAGACGGTCCCCGAGCGAAAATACTGGGACCCAGAAAAATAAAATGGAAAAGCGCAGCAAGCCAGGAGTAAAAGCTTCACGTTTTAGAAGACAAGACAAGAGTCAAAAAGTGATTATTCATTCTTGCTTTGCTTTGGCACCAACTTTCCAAAGCGATGAGTAGGCCGATACCAGGATTGCCCAGATCGTGCGGTACTCTACCCGGCGTCTTAACCGGCGAAATATCTCCATCGTAGAAGTGACAGAACTGCGTACCGTCAGTCGCAGCCACCTGATCCACTGCAAAGGAAACATCAAACTCGCAGGTTTATGACATGACGATGAAGGGAAAAGAACTACGAACCACATAGGCAGGGTACAAGCGAAACTGTCAATACCTAGCTGACATATTTTTTTCACTATGTCCGAAATAACAACCTATCCCTACTGCAGCAATCTATTCCATCCCGTCGCTCAGTGCACTTTATCTTACGTATTATGCATACGTAATTCCAAAACTGGCTGCAAACACGAGCCAGTCGCCAAAGAAAACCTGATTATGAAAATGAACTTAATTTTTCGATTTGTAATAGCCCAACCTTTGCGAAGAAAGCACAAACCTGGTGTGAAACATCGCTTTTCTGAGTTGATGTAATAGGCGTACAAATTTACCGAATTCCGCTTGCGTCGTGTACTCGAGTTTCGGCCAGAGAGCAGCAAGAGCGAAGGACGCGTAAAAGTGCACGTCATACGTGTTCAAAAGTCGATATTCCCAAGCTAAAAGAAGCGACTGTATTGCCCTTTCCTTATGCATTCTTGATAGATAGCCGATAGGCCTACCAAGATTATTACTATGTGTTTGTATGCATTGTAGCCTATGTTTCGTACATTCGAGATAGGCGAAGCGGCCGTTTTCCTTGATCAAATCGCATAGATGCTGACTGAGATGAGGCTCATCCTTCCTCCATGACTCCTCGTATTCAAACCACACCGAGCCACCATCCACCATGAAATAGAGCTCGTTAAACAGAGCCGACTTGTACCAGGATGGAAGTGACCTGCAATATCAATCAATGATGCGCTACACACGTGAGCTCCGACCGAATTCGGTCCAAATTCGGAGCGCTGACTATGCTTCAACATGTAAAATCTAGCCGAGTTCGCACCGAACTCGCTCCGTTTTTCCAAAGAGCGTGTGAAGTGTGAACACTTGAACAGCCCAGTTCGTACTTCGAAGATGAGTGAACAACCGACTACTCGTTTCGTTCGGTCCGAACCGAATTCACTGCGAATTCGGACCAAACTCGCTCGGAGCTCGTGTGTAGCGGGCCAATATTGTAATATCGATCGCCAAAAACCCTCTGCTAGTAGTTGAGACAGCCTTACGTAACGTGTGTAGCAATAACCAAGCAGAGATTGCACGCACTGTGGTGAGAAAAGACTTACGGATGTTGGAGAATGGGATTTTGCCACGCTTCGATTTTCTCTTCCCACTTATCCAAGTTGCCAAACGCGTAATCCACCAACGCCGCACCAGCATTCAATTCAGTGCCAAACCACCGGGTATAGCGCCTAGAGACAGAAACAAATCGTAAAAGCAGCCTCCTCTTCGCACACTGCACATGATAACTTCAGACATCACAGTTCATCAGATACGTATATTATAAGGTTACATGACAGCATCGATAATTTCTGATGTTTGCATTGCACCCCAACCAAGAAGGTTGGAGTCTCAAAAAGCATCAAAATTTACTCATAAATGCTCCTCTGCACGGAAATCTTTAGTAAAAGGCGAAAGATTTTCTCGATTGATGCAGAGGAACCAGAGCTGTCGGTACTGAAAGACGCAACCCTTCTCATTACCCAATGAAACATCAAACTTTTGAGTTTACCCAAAGTTTCGAAACCGTACGAAAACAACAGGACAGATCCCCTCCAAATAGTATAGATCCACAAAATACTAGCAGAGCTTATGGCTAGCAGCTTGGTGCTCGAATGTATCAAAATCATCGAAATTACCCCGTTGTACCCTGCAGCTAAGCTTACTATTAGGGAAGAGCTGGTCATGGGATAAACCCGGCCACCTGAGCTCCTTTGAACTTGCTGTTTCAGCAAATGATGAGCCAAACAGTTGCCTCAATCGGTCCATTGGTTGCTGAGATATATGCAGCCCCGAAATTTATGTAGGTGGCCGGATTTTCCCATGGCCGGGTTTACCCCCAAAGTACCCCTTGTACCTTTTGTACTCTCTCTGCCTCCCGGTGAAGTGTACAATCGGCATATCCCAAGCGAGACAGAATTGCACAGTGCGCTGCCTCGCCATCCTTGGGCCAACGGTGAATTGAGCACATGCTGCCATCGCCTTCTCCGTAGCAGGTTCAGATCTCACTGAAAAACGCGCAAACATTCTCTCTCACATAAACTGCAGATATTCGCCCATTGCGCAAAAGAATTATGGGTGCTTCCGAGCTGACCCTCTGATTTTTTCCAACTGCGTTTTTGATCGACACCGGCGCGGGTGCTGAATCAAAAATTGTTCTGTAAGCTCGCGCGTAAACGCGCTACCACCGACAAACAGCAAGCTCTAGCATTATCATTATAAATACATGTAAGTTGTCATTATAAGTTCAACCATGTCATACTATAAGTCAAACGACCGTCATCAAGCAGATCTGTCCACAAATCTCGTCCCGAACCACTCGGTTGAAAACTGGAGCAACTGATATCCAGATCATCCTACAAGAAAGAAACAGAGGCTGTCCATATCATTTCAACCAGGCCAAAACACGCACTATCTCCGACTTTGTTCAAATTGGGTACACAGGTAGGTCCTAGGGGGAAACCAGAATCGTTCTGCCTGTCATGCCAAATTTGAAAAAAATCAAGCAGATGGTCAGTGCAATTTGAACAGAAAATTGCTTGAAATGCCATGGACCACCCTCAACACGTCATTCATACACACCACTACACTGCAAAAGCATCCAGCCAGCATTGACTTACCGTGTGCAGACGTATATAAACAGGTATACCTGCATTGTACAGTGTATCTGTTGCATAGGAAAATCTGACCCTACGTGAACCAACTCAGCACTTTACCTTCTTTCCAACGGCGATGGTGTATTCACATGGCATGCCATCAATCGTGTGTTTCAGGGCCAATCCAACAGCAGATTCACAAGCAATTTGGCGGTCGGCGCACGCGCCTTCGCGTTCCCACCTTCGGCTGCCCGTACCCTTTCGAAACGTGAAGGTCAAACTGACTTGAAGGTTGTCACGACCACAGTAATCCACCTCCCATACGAACAGGCACACAGGAAGAGACGTATCCTTCAAGAACTCAGAAAGTTGATGCTTCAAATCATGTATCACACAAGAAACACACCATGGAGCGCCGAGGGTCTTCAAGGGATTCGAACTCCCATCCGTCCCCGTAGTGCGAGCTCTGCCGCTCTACCACCTGCGCCACCGCGCCAACTCACAGAAATGTAGCAAAAGCCTCACCTTATATTCCTGCGGAAAGAGTGGGGAGATTTGTCGACAAGTGAGCTTGAGATGAAAGGCGGGCAGATGGATGGTGGTCCAAGAGCGAGGGAAAAGGCCGCGATAGGTCAGCTGAGAAGGCGGCAACTCGAAGGACCAATCAGAGAGCGAGGAGCTAGGGGGCGGAGCACAACTGAGCACCTGCTGGTACAGGGTGGCCCCTTGATCGTTACGAAGCGTGAGAATGAACTGAAAATAAACAAAACACGTTCTCTGTGGGAAAGAGCATATTGCCGTATCGGTTAACACACACCGCATCTGTCCGTCTTGTTGTCAACAAGTTGCAGAATTGTTGCCACTTTGTTCTCAGTTTCTTGACAAGGACGATATGGCAACTTGCCACTTTGTTGTCGTTTCCACTTCCACAACAAAGTGACAATTTCCATTTAGAGTATTTGTTGCCAACAAACTGACAACATACCGACAACAAACCGACAAGAGATCTGCAACTTCTCTTGACAACAATGACGGGTGTGTTAAGGTCTCACGCTATAGTTTCGGAGCCAACTTTGAGGCTTCGTCGTAGCCGTTGTACGCAAGATAAAAGTGATCCGTCATAATGTGAATAAAGCATCATTCTTCCTCTACACGTACACCAAACGGCAGCGCCAAAGCTCTTGTATTCGGCGCAGTACGACACGCCGAAGAACACCATAAAAACCATGCGATTTGGGTGTTCCGAAGGAACCACTGGGTATTTTTCAACATGCGGCACACCATTCAACGCGTCTTGACGAGAGGAATCGATCGGTACCTGCGGCGCCTCTCTACGTTGCCTCTACGCAAAGTTATCCAAGAAAAACGTGTTTGAAAAAGTTATCGTTTCAATCAAGAATAGCGCCACGGAGAGGCCGTTTTAAGAGGCGCTCTATGGCGCGTCAAAGAGATCGTGTAACAAGCTTTCGATCGATATCTTGATCTCCTCTCAACTCGCTTTCGTTGGCTCAGGAGAGCCTGGACCGAATTTATCAAGAAGTCCATGCATAGACAGTTGTCCCTGCATAGTACGAAGACGAGCGCAGAGAGCGCGACTGGAGCGGAAACAGCGAACGGAAAACAAGCAGACGGATGATCGTATGGCGTCAGGAAGTGAAAACAGCTGGAATTAGATATCACCAGATACTTCAGTAGTAGTACAGGAGTCCACGGCTCAGAGATGTGTGAGACCTTAAGCCCTGCAACAACTAGTACCTGATTCGCAGGAACTTGCGTGATGCGCTGTTCGACCAAGGCCGGTCTGAGGGAGAATTTGCAAAATCCGCCCCTGAAATCTCTGCCGATGCCACCAGTGCCAATAGCGCCGCAAGGCACGCCTGACACAGACAAATAATAAAGCCGACAATTTTTCGAAATGTAACCCCTACGCTACATCGTTGCCAAAGTCGTCGCAGCTCTCATCACAGTCCGTAGTAAAGCTCGTCGTAGTTGTTTTTGTTTACCATGGAGCTAAAATGAGCATAGGTCGACTGCGACCAGTTTTCTACGAACTAACTGCTTCGAGAGCTGCGACGACTTCCGCTAAGCAAAGTGGCGCGGGGTTAACTTTTAACTATCCTTATCGTTCCGTCGACCAAGCAAATGGCACAGTGGCTAAGAGGGGCGCGCACCGAAGAACGACCGCGAGTTCGATTCCCGCGGTTCAGGCTTACTTATGTAGCCTACATACCATAGCTCGTGCTTTCCAGCTCCATAGGGCGAAAAGCGTCGATGAAAATCTCTTCTTGTTGTTTACTGATAAAACCGAACCAATACTTTGCATATCTGAAATGTGAACTGTACGTACACCAGAGCAATTCAAAAGGCATACTTACTTACTACCAGGAATGCATACACCTAATAAAATTATAGGGGTACATACATTTCTGTTACTACCAACCTGTAGAGAAAAGGAATAATATCCATGAGCATGTGGAAAGAGACAGGAATGTAGGGATGACGCAATTCCTTGATCTTCCTATCTCCTCTCGCCATCCAACCAAATCTCGACGACTCCATCATTCAGTGTCGTGCCTACCCCTCCTGCAACAAGCAAGCAGTAAACAAACACACGGAATAAGCATCCTTGTACGGTAATGTGGGGTAAATATGGATGCCCTGGCCTTCTCAAAGTCATTGAGTAACGTTACTAAAATAGTCCATTGCAAATAAAATAGTTTCTATTATCCAAAGCGCATAGGTACATGGACATCTGCGCATATTTACTTCAGTTGCATAGACCTTAGAAAGTGACATCATTTTCAAATTTGCGCAATGCACTAAGTGTCTTGGATGCCTCAAAACGGTGTCGGTCCTACTCAACTGTACAAACATACTGTATATATGTAGGTACATAAATATCAACTTTTCATAATTTCTCAAATTTGAAACATCAACTCTTCCGGTTGACACAACGCCATTCATATGACAACTTTATAGTGAGGCAAATCGGTTGTTACACCGAAAATTACCCCTACAAAAACAAATCTACAAATGGTTCCCAGTCCGGAAAATCGAATCCCGGGCCAGTAGAAATACAGAGCGCTGAAGCCCTGATACAACCGTGAAACATCAAAATTGTTAGTTCACCCAAACGCTTCAGAATGCGTTGCTGCACTGATCAAATTAGGCTATCCGCTTTCAAGGTACTGGCAAAAACGTACACTTGAGAACTCAACACAATGGACAAAAACGGCACAATCTACCAGGCGCCGTTCTTTTTTCAACCACACCTGTACAACCACCCATAAGGCAACGCTACCTTTTCCGAGAAATAATGCGACGAGGACATTTCGGCTAAAGCACCGTCGAATGCCCCTAACAAAAACTAACCTCTGGGATCGTCAGCTATGGTTCCATCGAGCAGAGGGAGGCAACGGTGCATTGCACCGGCTAAGACTACATTGCATGCATGCTATTTCCGCATATCACTGTTGCGTGAAACATTAATCTTTTGAGTTTACCTAGCAGATTCAAGGTATCGGCAAAACTTTACACTTGAGAACTACGGACGAAAACTGCACAATCTACTGAACTTGGCACCGTTCATATTTCAACCATTACCTATTCACCCATGTACGGAAAGGCAAGCTTTTCAAGACAGGGCCGCATGACATAACAGGACTAAATTCGACAAGGACATTTCGGCTAAAGCACCGTCGAACGCCCCTTACAAAAAATAACCTCTGGAAATCGGCAATGATTCCAACAACCAGAGGGAGGCAACGGTGCATTGCACCGGCTAAGACCGCATAGAATGCATGCTATTTGCGCATAAAAAAGTAGCGTGAAACATCAATCTTTTGAGTTTACCCAGAAGAAAATTTTTTACAATCACAAGCACAGAAGAGATAAGTATCGGTGTGACGCATCTGGTTCACGTAGGAACATAGTACACAGGATTTTCCGCCGGCAAGAAAATCCTTGGCAAAAACTTCCTTCAAAAAATCGTCAATTTGAAAATTCGAACAAAAAGCGAATTTTCAGTGTTGGTTCAACTGGCACAACTGAACCGTAGGCCGTGAAACATCAGTTTTCTCAGCTTATCCAAAAGGCTCTGCATCGGTCACTTTTCGTTGCCAATATTCGCTACTTACGCTAGACATTGGTTTTTCGCGAGCTGGCCCCGCGGAGTGGTATTTATTTAGTGTAAGTTTAGATCGGTGTCGACGTTTCTCGCTCCTTTGCCGCTCACAGATATGACTGAACGACGTTGACGTACCGTCGGCACCGATGTAAACTTACACCGAATACCACGAGGCCACCTAGCGACCAACAAAAGCCGTAGCGCAAAGTTAGGGAATAAAGTGCACGTATGTCTACATACATAATCTCTTGGAAGTACATGTCACATTGATAAGCAGGATAGCATGGGGTAATTCGGGTAGCAAGGTTTTCTCTCTAGAAAACAGTTGAGCCCAACACGCGTAGAGAAGCCAACTGAGTTGGCTATGGCACAGCTATACAAATTAGTTTAGCCAGGAACGCCAAACGCTCGACTTTACCCTGTCCGATTTACCCCACAGCACCATTCTAGTATCTGGTACTTTACTTACCTATTTCTCCATGCATGAAATGGGTCTTGACCTTTTCACCAGCAGCTGTGTACAAGTAAAAAGAATCCGTATGGAAAATGTCCATAACACAAGCACAAAATAACGAAGAACTCCATCAAAAGTTTTATTCGATTGGTAAAACATTCGTTCAACGTCACAGTCAAAGTATGCTTATCATTTTTCATCACAATTCTCATACCGCAAAGCAATAAACAACCTTTTCTGTATACAGTTAGATTACTGTGGGCGTGAGGCCTCCAATCTTACAATGATACTCAGGCTTCACTAATTCGTTCAAGACTACTTTCGAAAATACCGCACTGTAACAAACTTTGCACATCGCCGCCAATTTACCGAATCAAGAACACATAAAATTTCCAACATTTCCAAACCCAGTTTGTATCGATTACGCCACTATTGTAATACCTACAGTACAGCAATTATTGTTAGATAAATGGAGCCATAACCGACTGCAAATTTTCCCAAAACACAAATGACCGGTCCTACATACGAAAACACAAAAAATCACAAAAACTAGGAACCAAACACACTTTCGTACAGGCCTCAAAAAGAGGGGGGACCAACATAAAGTAACGAATGAAGGTGTAAACGCATCATTACAGACAGGCAGCACAACACGGGAAAGGAAGGAGAACAAGCCCCTTTAGAATTCCTAAGGGTCAGTAGTAGCCCGGATCTAATTCATACATCACAATGCATTTAGCCTCAAGCCCGACTCCATTACAAACGCAGATGTATACATGAAGAGTACATACGTAATACGCATACCGTACATCATACAGGGTGTAGTAAAATATAGATAAGTTATAACTTCTGTCTAAGAAAAGAAATGAAATTTGGAAATAGATATGATTTGGGGGAAAATAAACAGGGTGAATAAGGTGGATGTGGATGTTTTTCGACTTCGATGAGGTGGTTTGGGTAATCTTCTGTGGATGGTCGAGAGCTTTCGTCAATGAAATATGGGGAAAATAATTACTAGTTAGGTCAGAAAAAAGGAAAAAAAAGGGATTAGAAAGTTGAGAGTGTGAGGAAAGGGGATGTTAAAAGTGAAAAAGGGAATGAGTGGATTTCTCAGTGGTATCTGGTAATTGTAAAAGGTATTGTTGGTAGGGAAAAATTTAGTGTATTGTGAAGGAAGTATAGGGGCGTAGGAGGTTTGGGGCCGTACATACACGCTACACACGTGGTGAGCAAACCATATGTATTTAGTATAGGTAGGTACACGGATTGGTTGCAACTCATGACTCTGAATGAACATGTGCCCTGAAAGAAGCACACAAAACAAGCTCGAAATCTATTGTAAGCCCACATAGCTCCCATTGAATTCACCGTGAGTTTGCTCGCTCACCATGTGTGTAGCGCACTATTGTGTCACAGTAGAAGAAAAGTGTCTGCTTGCCAACGAACTCCTTACACCAGAAATAAAATACTACAGGTAGTATACAGAGACGCAAAGAATGCACACAGGGGACTAAGTCGCACAACCTTGCACAGTTTACAAAGTAGTAAGTCATAGTACAAGTACACACCTACTTACACACATACAACAAATAAACATTTTACGGTTTACCTAAACATAGGTATTATCTCCAATAAACTACAGCTCGCTTCATACAACCATTTCATGTCATTTCGCTACTAATTCGTTTCATGCCCTGTTGTATGGTATGGTACCAAACGAATTTTCACCAATCCCAGGCCACAGGGCATGAAATGAATAGCTCCCTCCTCCATCAAGCAATACATTTTTTTTTTTTTGTGATTCTCTTTTGTTCAGTTACGTATTGCTTGATGGGGGAGGGATCTATTTCATTTCATGCCCTGTGGCCTGGGATTGTTGAAAATTTGTTTGGTACCCTACCATACAACGGGGCATGAAACGAATTAGTAGCGAAATGACATTTATAAAAATGGTTGTATGAAGCGAGCTGTAGTTTATTGGAGATAATACCTATGTTTAGGTAAATCATAAAACGTGTTGTACAGTATGTGTGTAAGTAGGTGTGTTACTTGTACTGTGAGTTACTAACTTTGTAAACTGTGCAAGGTTGTGCGACTTAGTCCCTTGTGTGCATTCTTTGCGTCTCTGTTTACTATCTGTAGTATTTTATTTCTGGTGAAAGGAGTTTGTTGGCAAGCAGACACTTTTCTTCTACTGTGACACAGTAGTGCGCTACACACGTGGTGAGCAAACTCATGGTGAATTCAATGTGAGCTATGTACAATAGATTTCGAGCTTGCTTTGTGTGCTTCTTTCTGGGCACATGTTCATTCAGAGTCATGAGTTCCTACTCAATCCGTGTACCTACCTATACTAAATACATATGGTTTGCTCACCACGTGTGTAGCGTGTATGTACAGGGTGTCCCACATAAACCTACCTAACGATCCAGCCTTATAACTTCCGTATTACAGCAGATATCAAGCTGAAATTTTGTCCCCTGAAACCGAAGAATATGCCATTTGTTGAGGCAAAATTTGAGCCAGATACGTCAACTAGGGATGAAATTACGAGCTTGCAAATTTATGACCACGTTTTTCAACATTTTGAAATCAGTCGTGCCGCTATTGACCTCGACAGCGTCTTCAAAAGCTGTATTAGGCGGTAAATCGCCTGTATTTTTGTATCCTTTATGTTCTGGACCGTGATGACGTTGAGTAATTATTGTTCCGCCATATTTCAATGTTGGATGAGCTGCTTGACCATGCTCAGCAGAAGATTTTAGTCCCAAAACCACGCTCAGTGCGGAAAGTGCGAAAAACAGGGTCCAACATTTCCAAGCCTGTAATTTCATCCCTAGCTCAAATTTTGCCACACCAAATGGCATATTCTTGGGTTTCTGGGGACAAAATTTCAGTTTGCTATCTACTGTAGTACAGAAGTTATAAGGCTGGATCGTTAGGTAGTTTTACGTGGGACACCCTGTATGATGTACGGTATGCGTATTGCGTATGTACTCTTCATGTATACATCTGCGTTTGTAATGGAGTGGGGCTTGAGGCTAAAATTCATTGTGATGTATGACTTAGATCCGGGCTACTGACCCTTAGGAATTCTAACGGGGCTTGTTCTCCTTCCTTTCCCGTGTTGTGCTGCTTTCTGTAATGATGCGTTTACACCTTCATTCGTTACTTTATGTTGGAAAATTTACAGTCGGTTATGGCTCCATTTATCTAACAATAATTGCTGTACTGTAGGTATTACAATAGTGGCGGTATCGATACAAACTGGGTTTGGAAATGTTGGCTAATTTTACCGTATTTTTGGGTGTATATCCCCCCCCCCCCCCCCCCCCTGAGTATATCCCCCCCCCCCCCCCCCAGTGTATAACCCCCCATTGGCAAAACATAAATTTTGTCCTATGTATATCCCCCCCTGGTGTATAACCCCCCATGTACTGGAAGGTACCTAACCTACCTATGTAAGCTGGTCATAAGCTAGCTATAGCTACTCCTACAACACGCTACCATGCCTATAAGCTTAGCTGAGCATGTCTTATACTAGAATAACCCTGTTTTGACCGCGATTATGCCCTAAAACACGTACTTTTGACCTCAAAAACATGCCTCTACACACCTCTCAAAAACATAAATTTTGTCCCATGTATATCCCCCCCCCCAGTGTATATCCCCCCCCAGTGTATAACCCCCCATCAGACCTCTCGATTTTTGTATAGCCCCACCCAAAAATACGGTATGTGTTCTTGATTCGGAAAATTGGCGTCATTGTGCGAAGTATATCTGTTTGTTACAGTGCGGTATTTTCGAAAGTACTAGGCTTGAACGTCTTTAGTGTAGCCTGAGTATCTTTGTAAGATTGGAGGCCTCACGCCCACAGTTATCTAAATGTATACAGAAAAGGTTGTTTATTGCTTTGCGGTAAGAGAATTGTGATGAAAAATGATAAGCATACTTTGACTGTGACGTTGAACGAATGTTTTACCAATCGAATAAAATTGTTTTGATGGAATTCTTCGTTATTTTGTGCTTGTGTTATGGACATTTTCCATACGGATTCTTTTTACTTGTACACAGCTGCTGGTGAAAAGGTCAAGACCCATTTCATGCATGCAGAAATAAGGTATGTAAGTAAAGTACCAGATACTGGAATGGTGCTGTGGGGTAAATCGGACAGGGTAAAGTCGAGCGTTTTTGGCGTTCCTGGCTAAACTAATTTATTTTGCATAGCTGTGCCATAGCCAACTCAGTTGGCTTCTTTGCGCGTGTTGGCTTCAACTGTCTGAAAACCTTGCTACCCGAATTACCCCATGCTATCCTGCTTATCAATGTGACATGTACGTCCAAGAGATTATGTATGTGTACATACGTGCACTTTATTCGCTAACTTTGCTCTACAGCTTTTGGCTGGTCGGTAGCTGGTCTCGCCTCGCGGTATTTGGATTTGGTGTAAGTTTAGATCGGTGCCGACGGGGACGTCGACGTCGTTCAGTCATATCTGTGAGCGTCGATAAAGCGAGAAACGTCGACACCGATCTAAACTTACACTAAATACCACGCCGCGGGGCCAGCTCGCGAAAAACCAATGTCTAGCGTAAGTAGCGAATATTGGCAACGAAAAGTGACCGATGCAGAGCCTTTTGGATAAGCTGAGAAAACTGATGTTTCACGGCCTACGGTTCAGTTGTGCCAGTTGAACCAACACTGAAAATTCGCTTTTTGTTCGAATTTTCAAATTGACGATTTTTTGAAGGAAGTTTTTGCCAAGGATTTTCTTGCCGGCGGAAAATCCTGTGTACTATGTTCCTACGTGAACCAGGATGCGTCACACCGATACTTATCTCTTCTGTGCTTGTGATTGTAAAAAATTTTCTTCTGGGTAAACTCAAAAGATTGATGTTTCACGCTAATGTTTTATGCACAAATAGCATGCATTCTATGCGGTCTTCGCCGGTGCAATGCACCGTTGCCTCCCTCTGGTTGTTGGAATCATTGCCGATTTCCAGAGGTTGTTTTTTGTAAGGGGCGTTCGACGGTGCTTTAGCCGAAATGTCCTTGTCGAATTTAGTCCTGTTATGTCATGCGGCCCTGTCTTGAACAGCTTGCCTTTCCGTACATGGGTGAATAGGTAATGGTTGAAATATGAACGGTGCCAAGTACAGTAGATTGTGCCGTTTTCGTCCGTTGTGATGAGTTCTCAAGTGTATATTTTGCCGATACCTTGAATCTGCTAGCGGTAAACAAAGATTGATGTTTCACGCTACAGTGATATTTTGAAATAGCATGCATGCAATGTGTTGCCTCCCTCTGTTCCATGGAACCATAGCTGACGATCCCAGAGGTTAGTTTTTGTTAGGGGCATTCGACGGTGCTTTAGCCGAAATGTCCTCGTCGCATTATTTCTCGGAAAAGGTAGCGTTGCCTTATAGGTGGTTGTACAGGTGTGGTTGAAAAAAGAACGATGCGACGCCTGGTAGATTGTACCGTTTTTGTCCATTGTGATGAGTTCTCAAGTGTACGTTTTTGCCAGTACCTTGAAAGCGGATTGCCTAATTTGATCAGTGCAGCAACGCATTCTGAAGCGGTTGGGTGAACTAACAATTTTGATGTTTCACGGTTGTATCAGGGCTTCAGCGCTCTGTATTTCTACTGGCCCGGGATTCGATTTTCCGGACTGGGAACCATTTGTAGATTTGTTTTTGTAGGGGTAATCTTCGGTGTAACAACCGATTTGCCTCACTAAAGTTGTCATATGAATGGCGTTGTGTCAACCGGAAGAGTTGATGTTTCAAATTTGAGAAATTATGAAAAGTTGATATTTATGTACCTACATATATACAGTATGTTTGTACAGTTGAGTAGGACCGACACCGTTTTGAGGCATCCAAGACACTTAGTGCATTGCGCAAATTTGAAAATGATGTCACTTTCTAAGGTCGGTGCAACTGAAGTAAATATGCGCAGATATGTATGCGATTTGGATAGAAGAACTATTTTATTTTCAATGGACTAGTGTTGCGTTGCTCAACGACTTTGAGAAAGCCTAGGGCATCCATATTTACCCCACAGTACCGTACAAGGATGCTTATTCCGTGTGTTTGTTTACTGCTTGCTTGTTGCAGGAGGGGTAGGCACGACACTGGCCCGCTACAGACGTGCTCCGAGTTTGCTCCGAGCGAGTTCGCTCCGAGTTTGGAATGACTTTGTTTTGATCCGAAACGAACGTCAATGACTCACACGACTTCGAATTACAAACTCGGTTGTTCACACGCACGTTCCGAAAAACGGAGCGAGTTCGGAGCGAACTCGGTGATTTTGCATGTTGAAGCATAGTCAGGGCTCCGAATTCGGAGCGAATTCGAAGTTCACGTCTGTAGCGCCCCACTGAATGATGGAGTCGTCGAGATTTGGTTGGATGGCGAGAGGAGATAGGAAGATCAAGGAGTTGCGTCATCCCTACATTCCTGTCTCTTTCCACATGCTCATGGATATTATTCCTTTTCTTTACAGGTTGGTAGTAACAGGAATGTATGTACCCCTCTAATTTTATTAGGTGTATGCATTCCTGGTAGTAAGTAAGTCTTGCATTGCTGTGGTAGTGCGTGCGGCCGGTCCGGTGTAAAATGGATTGCGAGTTTATGTCGTACCCTCGTGCGGAACTCGCAATTTCTTTTACACCGGTCCGGCCTTAGGCACTGAAGGCAAGATGCAGCTAAGTCCACTGGACCGCGCCTATCGCCTATTTACTAGGCTACATTTTAAACCCCTTCGTAATTCCAGGCGTCCGCCTGTCCGTAGCCACCCGGCAAACCCCGCACAAACCTCGTCTACGGACGGGGTTTGCCGGGTGGCCACGGACAAGCGGACGCCTGGAATTACGAAGGCGGGGGGTTAACTTCTGTAGGGAAGGGGGATTCCGGACACCGACGTTTGTGGTCTTTATCTGTAGTGCGGTAACTCGCGGTCAACACTGAAGAAATTGATGTCCGCTTTTGCCCCACTGCACCCTACGTTCCTCAGAAGCTATTTACGCCCTTGTAGGTTGGTCTAATCGTTGCATTTGTTTGTGTGCACATTTCAGATATGCAAAGTATTGGTTCGGTTTTATCAGTAAGCAACAAGAGGAGATTTTCATCGACGCTTTTCGTCCCATGGAGCTGGAAAGCACGAGCTACGGTATGTACGTACATAAGTAAGCCTGAACCGCGGGAATCGAACTTGCGGCCATTCTTCGGTGCGCGCATCTCTTAGCCACTGCGCCATTTGCGTGGACGACGGAAGGATAAGGATAATTTAAGGTTAACCCCGCGCCAGTTTGCTAACCGGAAGTCGTCGCAGCTCATCGCAGTTTGTAGAAAATCGTCGCAGTCGGCTTAACCTACGTTCATATTATAGTCCGATGATGGTAAATACCTGCAGCGGGATTTATGTGCTACTGACTGCGATGAGAGCGTCGACGACTTAGGCAAGCAAAGTGCCGTGGCGTAGGGTTAACCCCCTCCATAATCTCAGATGGCCGCCTGGCCGCATGCACCCTTGGCCTAGCGACCACCTAACGGCTGTGGCGGCCCATAGCCGTGAGGTGGCTGCGGCCAGAAAACAGTGGTCATGGCCGTAGCCGGGGTGGCCGCAAGGGGTGTATGCGGCCAGGCGGCCATCTGAGATTACGGGGGGGGGGGGGGGGGGGGTTAACATTTTAAAAATGTCGGCTTTATTGGTGTGTGTGTGTGTGTGTGGTTGCAGGCGTGCCGTGCGGCGCTATTGGCACTGGTGGCATCGGCAGAGATTTCAGGGGCGGGTTTTGCAAATTCTCCCTCAGACCGGCCCTGATCGAACAGCGCATCACGCAAGTTCCTGCGAATCAGGTACTGTTTGAACTGCAGCGTTAATCGATGTCACGTACAATGTGCTCTTTCTTAGCCCCACCGTGAACTTGTCTTGTTGATTATGCTCAGTTCATTCTCACGCTTCGCAACGATCAAGGGGTCACCCTGTACCAGCAGGTGCTCAGTTGTGCTCCGCCCCCTAGCTCCTCGCTCTCTGATTGGTCCTTCGAGTTGCCGCCTTCTCAGCTGACCTATCGCGGCCTTTTCCCTCGCTCTTGGACCACCATCCATCTGCCCGCCTTTCATCTCAAGCTCACTTGTCGACAAATCTCCCCAGTCTTTCCGCATGAATATAAGGTGAGGGTTTTGCTGCAACTCTGTAGGTTGGCGCGGTGGCGCAGGTGGTAGAGCGACAGCGCTCGCACATCGGGGACGGACGGTGGTGGTTCGAATCCCTTGAAGACCCTCGGCGCTCCATGGTGTGTTTCATGTGTGATACATGATTTGAAGCATCAACTTTCTGAGTTGTTGAAGGATACGTCTCTTCCTGTGTGCCTGTTCGTATGGGAGGTGGATTACTGTGGTCGTGAAAACCTTCAAGTCAGTTTGACCTTCACGTTTCGAAATGGTACGGGCAGCCGAAGGTGGGAACGCGAAGGCGCGTGCGCCGACCGCCAAATTGCCTGTGAATCTGCTGTTGGATTGGCCCTGAAACACACGATTGATGGCATGCCATGTGAATACACCATCGCCGTTGGAAAGAAGGTAAAGTGCTGAGTTGGTTCACGTAGGGTCAAGATGTTGCAGTGCAACAGATAGGCCTACACTGTACAATGCAGGTACCGTACATACTCTACATACTACGGTAAGTCAATGCTTGATGCTACTGCGCTGCACTATAGTGGTTGGTGTATGAATGACGTGTTTTTTCTTTCAGGATGATCTGGATATCAGTTGCTCCAGTTTTCAACCGAGTGGCTCGGGACGAGATTTGTGGACAGATCTGCTTGATGACGGTCGTTTGACTTATGGTATAACATGGTTGAACTTATAATAGCCGACGGCACACGAGACAATTTACTCGGACCGAGCAAATCTGTATTTTATGCTGAAACAGAGGAACCACGAATACGGTCGGACTGTACTTGCGTCTGCTAACCAGTCTACCCGTGTGAGTACTTTTGCTCACACCGAGCATCTTCTCATCTGAACGGTACAGTAGCAGCGACCAACTCGCACCTTCTCGCACCTTGCTCGGTACGAGAATGTCACAGCTCGTGTGAACGCGCGTGTGCAAGTGACGAGAAAATGCTCGGTGCTGGTAAAAGTACCCACGAGGTCAGACTGTTTAGCAGGTGGGAGTTCTAGTCGGTCCATACTCATCGGTTTCAACACGAAAGATCAATATGCTCGTTACGAGTAACTTGTCCTGTGTGCCGTCGGCTAATGAAAACTTACGTCATGTCTTATAATGATAATATGATAGCTTGCTTTGCTAACGTTTGTAGCGCGCTTACCTAATTACCGTCACGCAGAAATGGTTATGTACAGTATAAAATCAACTGCTGAGTGAGCATTATGCAGTGGACGTGCTATTCGCAACTTACGCAAAGAATATGGGTGGTTGGGAGCTTACAGAACAATTTTTGATCCAGCACCCGCGCCGGTGTCGATCAAAAAACGCAGTAGAGGGGTCAGCTCGCAACCACCCACAATTCTTAGCGCAACTGGCCGAATACCTACCTTCAGTTGATGTGTGAAAGAGAATGTTTGCGCGTTTTTCAGTGAGATCTGAACCTGCAACAGAGAAGGCGATGGCAGCGTGTGCTCAATTCAACGTTGGCCCAAGGACGGCGAGGCAGCGCACTGTGCAATTCTGTCTCGCTTGGGATATGCCGATTGTACACTTCACCGGGAGGCAGAGAGAATACAAAAGGTACTCGGGTACTTTGGGGGTAAACCGGGCCATGGGAAAATCCGGCCACCTAAGTTTCAGGGCTGCATATCTCAGCAACCGCTGGACCGATTGAGACGAAATTGAATCGATTCTTCGAACTCTCCTCTTTCTGATGAACAGTTTGGTTCATCATTTTGCTGAAACAGCAAGTTCAAAGGAGCTCAGGTGGCCGGGTTTATCCCATGACCGGGTTTTCCCTAATACTAATAGTTAGCTTAGCTGCAGGGTACAACGGGGTAATTTCGAAGATTTTGATTTTGAAGTTCGAGCACCAAGCTGCTAGCCATGAGCTCTGCTAGTATTTTGTGGATCTATACTATTTGGAGGGGATCTGTCCTGTTGTTTTCGTACGGTTTCGAAACTTTGGGTAAACTCACAATTTTGATGTTTCATTGGGTAATGAGAAGGGTTGCGTCTTTCAGTACCGACAGCTCTGGTTCCTCTGCATCAATCGAGAAAATCTTTCGCCTTTTACTAAAGATTTCCGTGCAGAGGAGCATTTATGAGTAAATTTTGATGCTTTTTGAGACTCCAACCTTCTTGGTTGGGGTGCAATGCAAACATCAGAAATTATCGATGCTGTCATGTAACCTTATAATATACGTATCTGATGAACTGTGATGTCTGAAGTTATGTGCAGTGTGCGAAGAGGAGGCTGCTTTTACGATTTGTTTCTGTCTCTAGGCGCTATACCCGGTGGTTTGGCACTGAATTGAATGCTGGTGCGGCGTTGGTGGATTACGCGTTTGGCAACTTGGATAAGTGGGAAGAGAAAATCGAAGCGTGGCAAAATCCCATTCTCCAACATCCGTAAGTCTTTTCTCACCACAGTGCGTGCAATCTCTGCTTGGTTATTGCTACACACGTTACGTAAGGCTGTCTCAACTACTAGCAGAGGGTTTTTGGCGATCGATATTACAATATTGGCCCGCTACACACGAGCTCCGAGCGAGTTTGGTCCGAATTCGCAGTGAATTCGGTTCGGACCGAACGAAACGAGTAGTCGGTTGTTCACTCATCTTCGAAGTACGAACTGGGCTGTTCAAGTGTTCACACTTCACACGCTCTTTGGAAAAACGGAGCGAGTTCGGTGCGAACTCGGCTAGATTTTACATGTTGAAGCATAGTCAGCGCTCCGAATTTGGACCGAATTCGGTCGGAGCTCACGTGTGTAGCGCATCATTGATTGATATTGCAGGTCACTTCCATCCTGGTACAAGTCGGCTCTGTTTAACGAGCTCTATTTCATGGTGGATGGTGGCTCGGTGTGGTTTGAATACGAGGAGTCATGGAGGAAGGATGAGCCTCATCTCAGTCAGCATCTATGCGATTTGATCAAGGAAAACGGCCGCTTCGCCTATCTCGAATGTACGAAACATAGGCTACAATGCATACAAACACATAGTAATAATCTTGGTAGGCCTATCGGCTATCTATCAAGAATGCATAAGGAAAGGGCAATACAGTCGCTTCTTTTAGCTTGGGAATATCGACTTTTGAACACGTATGACGTGCACTTTTACGCGTCCTTCGCTCTTGCTGCTCTCTGGCCGAAACTCGAGTACACGACGCAAGCGGAATTCGGTAAATTTGTACGCCTATTACATCAACTCAGAAAAGCGATGTTTCACACCAGGTTTGTTCTTTCTTCGCAAAGGTTGGGCTATTACAAATCGAAAAATTAAGTTCATTTTCATAATAATAAGGTTTTCTTTGGCGACTGGCTCGTGTTTACAGCCAGTTATGGAATTACGTATATACATAATACCTAAGATTACAGTGCACTGAGCGACGGGATGGAATAGATTGCTGCAGTAGGGATAGGTTGTTATTTCGGACATAGTGGAAATAAAATATGTCAGCTAGGTATTGACAGTTTCGCTTGTACCCTGCCTATGTGGTTCGTAGTTCTTTTCCCTTCATCGTCATGTCATAAACCTGCGAGTTTGATGTTTCCTTTGCAGTGGATCAGGTGGCTGCGACTGACGGCACGCAGTTCTGTCACTTCTACGACGGAGATATTTCGCCCGTTAAGACGCCGGGTAGAGTACCGCACGATCTGGGCAATCCTGGTATCGGCCTACTCATCGCTTTGGAAAGTTGGTGCCAAAGCAAAGCAAGAATGAATAATCACTTTTTGACTCTTGTCTTGTCTTCTAAAACGTGAAGCTTTTACTCCTGGCTTGCTGCGCTTTTCCATTTTATTTTTCTGGGTCCCAGTATTTCTGGTCATACTTTAAGAGCGTAATCAGTGAACAAACGGTCTTCGGGTAGGAAAAAAGTACCACAGTATTGCACAAGTTGCAAAAGTTCCTTTCCTCTGCAACGGTTTTACAGGTTTGGATGGAACGAAATGTTGCAGCTTTACACGGCAGTGGTTGCAAAATTTCGCCCGAGGACCGTCTATAGATTTCTTGCTTGCGTTGCTCAACTTTCCTTCAATATGCGTATTGTGTTTCACTAGTACTGTGTACACTTTGTCGTTGCACTGACTGTTCTTTTCCAGTGACGAGCAATTAGGGTCCGAAAAAACGGGCCACCGAATGTTGGCAAGTTAGTTTGTCACCGAGGATTCGCCTAATTTATGGGCTATAGTCTGGCCAGTAAGAGTTCGCTAATGGCATTCAAGGCGCGTTGCGTAAAATAGATTCACAAATGCGGATGTCTCTCCGTGCTTCGTGTACTATTTAGTAAAAGTACATGTACACTACACAGGACGACTTGAGTCCCATAGCAAACTCTCTCTGGCCAGACTATTAGTTTGCTTTTCGAAATTTTGAAAACATTCCCTTTCGCTGTTGAAATTATTGCTGTTCATTTTTGTGTTCGTTTGATGAATCATCAAATTTACGCAATGATGGTCCGTTGCTCTTCCCTGGCCCGAATTACCCCTCTCTACCCTTGCTGTTGTTTATTTCTTTTTGTTGCGTTTCTGTAGCGTGTGAGCCGTGGCTGCGTATCAACGCGTATCGGGTGCACGACACGGGCCAGTGGCGAGATTTGAACCTCAAATTCGTGCTCACCTGCTATCGCGACTTTCGCCACCTAGCGGAGGGGGCGGAAGAGAAGAGAACGTTCCTGCGCGCAGCCTGGCCAGCGATAAAGGTAGGAGGAGGGTACTACGGGGTAAAACCGGCCATTGGAGATTACTAGTGGTTGTTTTGTTGCAGAAAGTCATAGACGCTGGTTTGACGGACTGGGATGTTGATGGAGATGGAATGATTGAGAACTCTGGCAAATGCGACCAGACCTATGACGCATGGAAAATGCATGGAACAAGGTACGTACATCCGTGCTTTAAAAAACGCTTTAATTTAGGAAACAAATTTGGGAAAACCAAGGATCTCGCCGTATTGGAGTGACTGTGACACGGATACGTACACTTATTCGCCTTTCGCGATAACGCTGTGCGTGATTTCGCAGTGCACTTAGCTAACTTGCACTTTTTAGCACACTACCAGAACTCGCAATGTATTAATTTCTTTTGCGTACTCCTAGAGCGCGCGCTTTAGGAGTACGTGGCAGAAAACAAAAACTGCCACGTACTCCTAAAGCGCGCGCTCTAGGAGTACACAAAAATTTACAACGTGGCGAGTTTTGGTAGTGTGCTAAAAAGTGCAAGTTAGCTAAGTGCACTGCGAAAATCACGCACAGCGTTATCGCGAAAGGCGAATATAGCCTTGGTTGGGAAACTTTGGGAAAAATTGGCTTTTTTTTAAACTTTGGCTTTCCCAAATTTAACCCACAGGCCTACACTACACATGGTAGATAGAAATGTGGTTTTCTGTGTATTTGAGTGCATACTGCGGTTGTCTATGGTTGGGTGCCTTGTATGCCGCTGTGCAACTGGCTCGAGAGCTACAAAAGGTTGACGAAGAAGAGAAAGATGACGACGCTGTTAAGACGGAGGCTGGAGAGTGCGCGGAGAGATTTGGGAAGGTGTTAACGCAAGCCAAGGAGAGTTTCAACAGGAAATTATGGACAGGTGATGTACTGCACAGAGCATGCGCATGTTTATTTTTGTTCAGTCCACTGCGAGAATGCCGAAATTGTGTACTATTCTTAGCTCAACTGGTCCATGGTACGTTACGTAGTTCGTGCATGTGAACGTATGCATAATGTGACCAGTGGGTGACACGTGACCTAGGGTGAGTCCTGTAGGCAATCGATAAATAGCTGCATCGTTACTGTTTATTGTGCAGGATGCACTACTTCTCTGGTGTCATTTGGCGTTTAGCATGTTGTTCGTTTGTTTGCAGGCAGCTACTACAGGTTCGATGAGCATTCCAGTCATCACGACTCCATTATGGCTGATCAGCTTTGCGGTCACTGGTACCTGGTGGCTTGCGATGGCACTGCGGCCGTGAATGTACGTACGTACGTAATAGGGTACTGTGGGGTAAAGCCGGCCATCGCCATGGGTTAACTCCGGTCACCTAAAGCTTCTACGTACTTGCTGTTTCAGCGAATGATGAAGCAATGTACAGTAGCTCATTTGTAAGAGCAGAGTTCGAGGAATCGATTGATTTGATATTTTTTTGTCATCCGCCATTTTTCTCGGTACAGGGCTTGTTTGTAAATTTTTGCTATAATGAATGTTCTCTGACGTGCCGCGTTCCGTATGGCGATAGCCGGGCCCCGAAAGGTGGGAGAGAAATAGGACCGAACGGGAATCGAAACCGCTACCCTCGGACACAGCTGTGGACTTAGGCAGGCATACCAGGGACCGGTCCGGGGACTTTTGGCTAAACTCGCCTTACATACCGTTTTTACCTGTGCATAGGTCCCCCCCCCCCCCCCTATGCATAGCCCCATATTGGCAAAACATAACAAATGACCCATGCATAGCCCCCCCCCCCCCCCCCCCCCCCTATCATGCATAGCCCCATATGTACTGTACAGTACCTGAAGCTGCCTATATAAGCTGGTCATAAGCTACCCGTAGTCACTCCCACACCAAGCTAAGATGCCTATAAGCCTGCATAGCCCCCCCCCCCCCCCTATGCATAGCCCCTAGGACCTCTCAATTTTTGCATAGCCCCGGGGCTATGCTCAGGTAAATACGGTACCTAGAACTAGTTTACGTACACTACTACTGGCCTCGGACGCTATTACCATACGTACGCAGTACGTAACAACTCTGTGTGTACAGTTTAAGTATGCTTGCAGATTCTCCCCCCGGAGAGAGTGGGGAAGACGTTGGAGACGATCTACGAGCAGAACGTGAGCGGAGTGGGGAAGGGCAGGATGGGTGCGATCAACGGCCTCCGACCCAACGGCGGCGCCGGCGCCAGCCCCCTACCGGACGTGAAGTGTATGCAGTCGAGGGAGATTTGGCTCGGGGTTAACTACGCGCTGGCGGCACACATGATACAGGAGGTACTGTACTGTATGTTGGCGTTCCATGATGGGTGCAGCATGTAGGGTACTGCGGGATAAACCTGGCCTTTGAAATTTGTTTCAGCAAATGGTGAACGAACCAAATAGCTCATTTGAAAGAGGAGAGTTCAAGAGATCGAGGGATGTATATGCACGTAACATTTGTCTCAATCGGTCTTTTTGTTACAGAGATGTGCAGTCCTGAAACTCAGGTGGCCGGATTTTCCCATGGCCGGGTTTACCCCATAGTACTGTACCACCGAAACTACAATGCTCTGTGGCGGTGCAGTTGCTGCCTATACGGAGGACTTGCGCCGCTCATGAACGCGGAATGAAAAATTACGCTCGAAGTCTCAGATCAAGAATTCATAAGGGTTTCATCAACCCAAAGCCTAGGTTGTACCTTTAGGCTGTTTTCTGAAAAGTGAAAACCGTTTTGTGTGTGCTTGATGTAATCAGGATAGTAGCCCCGTTGCCATGCCATGGCCGGCCGAATAGGCGAGTTAAGAACGAACCCGAACCCACGGTCAGTCGTGGCAGATGCGGTGTCCACTGAGTCACGGGTGCCCAGAGAAACCTTCTATGGTCTGGCCACTGCGAGTTCGCTGTGGAACTCAAGTCGTGGTGCGTCAAATAGACATACTCCCGTAATTTCTCTCCCTGCTTCACGTACTCCTATTCTACAGGAGTGCATACAAAATATGCAATGTGCCTGCAGTTGCATGGCGAACTCTAGTGACCAGACTCTTATGCCGCGTTCACTAGACGTCCGTAAATTCGTAACGTACGTAGACACTTATCTAGGAGTACACGGTTGTTTGCGGTGTGCCATGTACTCCTATATACGCTTTACGGATACGGACGGATGGACGGGCGACGTCCGTTACGGACGGACGTCTGGTGAACTTGGCATTAGATTTAGTGGCGACAGTGCTCTTTTCCGTTGATGTGACAGGGTCGAGTGAAGCAGGGCTTCCAGACGGCGGAAGGAGCGTCGCGCAGCAGTTGGGAAGCTCTAGGATTACAGTACCAGACGCCGGAAGCACTCTATCTCAAAGACTGTTACAGGTATGTATGTACAGTATGAAAAAATGTATGCAATAGTTAGTCACACTTTTTTGCGTACGTGCCGTGTATGTACTTACTTACACCACATTGTGGCCATATATCAGTTGGTCGTGCTTAACCTATATGCATGATGTTTCACGAAATAGGTAACGGTCGTAATGTTTCCAAGAGATCTACCGTACCGACTACGGACATAGTAGGGTACTATGGGGTAAACCCGGTCAGGGAAATTCCGGCCACGTAAGCTTCAGGACTACATACTATGTATCTGGGCAACCAATGCATTGATTTAGACAAATATATGACATCAATCGATTTCTTGAACTCCCCTCTTTTAAGAAACGTTTTCTGTAAGGATTGAGAGTAGCCTGTAGTGTACGCGGATGGGGGGTATTTTTGGAAATCGAGATAATATGCCTATCGGATTCCCCATCAAAAACTGCATATGTGGATGAATTTTGAAAGAAAAATTTGTTCAGGCATCATCGAGATATTGATGGGTAAAAGCTGGAAGGTCGCATTTTGCCGTTTTTCAACGTTTTTAGCCATAATTCAGCAACCAGAGTGTGTAGCGGGCTACAATTTGGCATACACATACATCCCATAGGGACCCATGTCTGGACCAAATTTGAGCTCAATCCGCCACTTGTATGGCGAGATATAGCTTCAGAAAGCTCAAATTTACGTTTTTTGGACCTGTTGCAAATTCGGTTATATGAATACCACGGCGCGAATATATGCCCTGCACGGGGTAAAATTTTGACAGGAGATAGAGGAGGCTTAGACCTACAAACTTTAGTACTACAGCAAAAATTCTCTATGTTTACAATTGGGACTACGGAGCTCTTGAAAGTTGAAAAATTCAGCAAAAATGTTCCCGCCTTTTTTATTATCCAAGATAAAAGAGCAATACCACTGAAATTTTTTCCTGGTAAGTAACCTATCTTATGTAGAATTTGATGTAGATTTCAAAAATAAAATCGGTTTCCCAAAAAAATTTAACCCTTACCCAAAAATTCTCAAAAATATACTATTTTTGCACAATTATATGCTAGGGGTTAAATTTTTTGGGGAAAACGATTTTATTTTTGAAATCTACATTAAATTCTACATAAGATAGGTTACTTACCAGGGAAAAATTTCAGTGGTATTGCTCTTTTATCTTGGATAATAAAAAAGGCGGGAACATTTTTGCTGAATTTTTCAACTTTCAAGGGCTCTGTAGTCCCAATTGTAAACATAGAGAATTTTTGCTGTAGTACTAAAGTTTGTAGGTCTAAGCCTCCTCTATCTCCTGTCAAAATTTTACCCCGTGCAGGGCATGTATTCGCGCCGTGGTATTCATATAACCGAATTTGCAACAGGTCCAAAAAACGTAAATTTGAGCTTTCTGAAGATATATCTCACCATACAAGTGGCGGATTGGGCTCAAATTTGGTCCAGACATGGGTCCCTATGGGATGTATGTGTATGCCAAATTGTAGCCCGCTACACACTCTGGTTGCTGAATTATGGCTAAAAACGTTGAAAAACGGCAAAATGCGACCTTCCAGCCTTTACCCATCAATATCTCGATGATGCCTGAACAAATTTTTTTTTCAAAATTCATCCACATAATATGCAGTTTTTGATGGGGAATCCGATTGGCATATTATCTCGATTTCCAAAAATACCCCCCATCCACGTACTATGCAACCGGTACAGAAAACGTTTCTTAAATGAGCAATTTGGTTCATCCATTTGCTGCAACAGCAAGTTCACAGGAACTTAGGTGGTCGGGTTTACCCCACAGTACAGTACCATATATCGTACCGTACGAATATGAATGGTGTGTTGTATGCTAATTCTCTAGAGCTATCGGTTACATGCGACCTTTGTGTATCTGGTCAATGCAATGGGTGCTGGATAAGTTCTGTGATTTTCCCAATCTTCCTGTGCACAGTTTTCCGCCTGTTACAAGCGAGGAGCAGGACATGTGGACTATTTGACTTTACATTACCGTATTTGGACATGTGGACTATTTGACTTTACATTACCGACTTTACATTACCGTATACGTACCGTATTTTTGGGTGTATATCCCCCCCCCCCTGAGTATATCCCCCCCCCCCCAGTGTATAACCCCCCATTGGCAAAACATAAATTTTGTCCTATGTATATTCCCCCTGGTGTATAACCCCCCATGTACTGGAAGGTACCTAACCTACCTATGTAAGCTGGTCATAAGCTAGCTATAGCTACTCCTACACCAAGCTACTATGCCTATTAGCTTAGCTGAGCATGTTTTGTACTAGAATAACCCTGTTTTGACCGCGATTATGCCCTAAAACACGTACTTTTGACCTCAAAAACATGCCTCTACACACCTCTCAAAAACATAAATTTTGTCCCATGTATATCCCCCCCCCCCCCCCCCAGTGTATATCCCCCCCCCCCCCCCCCCCAGTGTATAACCCCCCATCAGACCTCTCGATTTTTGTATAGCCCCATGGGGCTATACACCCAAAAATACGGTACTTACTTTCAACAATACATAGGCAATAAGCTTGCTTTTCGAAGTACAGTATGTAGTTAGGGGCAGGGATTGATATACTGTAAGCCTAATGTCAATGTGTGGTATTTTTGCCATGTATCATCAGTTCTGCCGTTGTGGAGTGATCGCTATGTATGAGTTTTAATTTTACATTGGTATTATTTCACACAGAAATGTCATCACGTCTTTCTTCTTTTGCGCTTAGCGGTTTTGCTAGACAATACAGTGGTCTTAATTTGGTTGCGGTATGCAGGTAAGGTAGTATCGTAATGTAATGTGTTTCGGGACATGCAAATGATTTTTGCTATGCAGTTGCGCATATGAAAAAAAGTAGACAAGTTTGCGACTTGCGTTCGGCTATCGTGAGTTAAGGCTTTCACTGTTTATGTGTGGAGGGAGTTGTTACCGTTGCGCTATCTGGGGCTTCGTACATTACATGCACACCTAGTGTGCGCACGTACTGTATGTCGTATATTCAAGAATATTCCATGATTTTACTGTTTTCTCGTTTTGTTGGGTGATGTTATGGTGCCATTTGCGTCGTGTCAGTGGTTTCTTTGTGATAATTGAATTTATGCAGTAGTTAAGTAGTAGTGGCAGTCAATTATACGTAATGATATACAGTATATTCAATTTTGTACAATCGGTTATGGTTGCAATAAATAAAATAGTTTCGATCGCGTTGTTGTCCCATTTGATGAAAGAAAAGCTTGAGGTTTATGAGCTACTGATGTTTTCGCCATTTTTATACCCGGTGTATAAATTCTGTGCGTACTCAAGTATTCTTTTGCTCCGTGTAGTGGTTGAAAAATTTAGAACTTTTTAGCGTGTAAGAAAAGAAGCATGATATTGCGTCTCTTGAGGTCATCACCAGTCATCAGCAGGTACGTTGAGCAATCGGGATTCTGTTCCACCGACCGGTTACGGTACAAGCCGTTCATCCGGCCCATAATAGAAGCCCGTGGCCGAAATTTCTGCGAATCGACAACCAGTAACCAATCGGATGAGTCGACCAGCCGCCCGTCGGAAGGCGAAAGGACTATCGCGGATGTGCTCAAAAGGACGTTCAAACAAGCGGATCTGATTGAAGTTCAAGATATTTCTGGTTAGGCTGCTTGCACGTTGCTCTACTCTTCCAGTATGTGTGATTTGATTTAAAACTTTACACGAAGCACATGCTGGTTTCTGATTCTCTGACCTTTGTGACCGTCGGAAATTGGTGTACATACGTATATAGGGTACCAGGGGGGTAGGTAGGTAGCCGACAAAAACCTGAGGCGCAAAATGCCAAATTCACCTCGTTGCCTGCCACCTTCCGACACATCTTCATATCTATACCATACAGTAATTTTGCGCCTCTGGCAGCTGAATTTTGGGGCGCAAAAGGAAAACTGAGGCGGAAATGCGCCTCAAGTTACCACGTACGTACCTACCCCCACCTACGTGGGCGCGCACCTAAAATTTTATACCTCTCCCAAGATCCGCGTTATGTTTTGTGTAGGTGGATGCGGTTCCATGTATGCCGTGAAAGTGGTTTCGTCAGAATTCGAAGGGAAATTGAAAGTGCAGCAGCACAAGCTTGTTACCGAAGCCCTGAAAACCGAAATCAAAGATATGCACGGAATAAGAATATTTACTGAGGTTCCTGAGAAATAGCATGAAATAACGTTTGTGTTTGTACCTAGGTAGGTACTACCGTCAAAAAGTTCTTTCCATGAATGCCCCATGTCAGGTCCCTGTAGGTAGGTGGTTCAGGCGGTGCATGTACATTCAATACGGAAAATTTGTGTGCATGCAGCGCCTGAAAAAGGTATGTAGCTGTATTTAGCGAAATGCTAACCGCAGATAGGTTTATTTCGTACTAGCCAAAAGCAACTTCGTGCAACTTTTGCAGGCGCGATGAACACAGGTGTGGGTAATTGCGGGAACGGGAATCGAAGCAGTTGAGCAAAACTTATTGACAAGTTCAAGCACTGAGCCCTCAAGCTTAGTTTATACTAAGTTTGTCAGTGTTCCTATATTGCTGTGCATATATGGGCAATTCTAGCAGTACGTGTTTCGATGTCAAACATAAATCAATGCATGTCCCATCATTTGTATTATGCAAATTTTATTCGCAATTTTTGGTAAAATTTGTGGGTGATCATGGGTGGTATTTTTTGAAGAAATGAAAGTGGTAAACTCACTTTACCACTGAAAAATTGGCTAAAAACTGAGTATCATCTATATGGCAGATTGACTAAGCCAAAATCAAAATATGCAATTTCTTTTGGTTATCTAAGTTTACCACATCCAAAATGTTGTTGCTAGTTAAATTTTTTGGTTATACAAGTGGTAAAGAGTCATTTTGGTACTGGCAAACCATACAAATTGGTGAATTTGAAAGTGGTAAGCTTAGATAACCAAAAGAAATTGCACATTTTGATTTTGGCTTAGTCAATCTGCCATATAGATGATACTCAGTTTTTAGCCAATTTTTCAGTGGTAAAGTGAGTTTACCACTTTCATTTCTTCAAAAAATACCACCCATGATCACCCACAAATTTTACCAAAAATTACGAATAAAATTTGCATAATATAAATGATGGGACATGCATTGATTTATGTTTGGCATCGAAACACGTACTACTAGAATTGCCCATATATGCACAGCAATATAGGAACACTGACAAACTTAGTATAAACTAAGCTTGAGGGCTCAGTGCTTGAACTTGTCAATAAGTTTTGCTCAACTGCTTCGATTCCCGTTCCCGCAATTACCCACACCTGTGTTCATCACGCCTGCAAAAGTTGCACGAAGTTGCTTTTGGCTAGTACGAAATAAAGCTACCTGCGGTTAGCATTTTGCTAAATACAGCTACATACCTTTTTCAGGCGCTGCATGCACACAAATTTCCCGTATTGAATGTACATGCACCGCCTGAACCACCTACCTACAGGGACCTGACATGGGGCTTTGTGGGTTTTTTCTGGAAGAGCAGAAGCGCCTGGTTTTGAATATAGGACAATTACTTTTTGCTCTTACGCGCTCACGCGTAAGAGCTTACTAGGAATGAGATTTTCGCCTGTGTTGTAGGGCTGTCTGAGGTTGATTTGTGTGTTGTAGGATGCATTATCGATTGATTTTGGTCCTTTAGTGTGTTTATTGATTTTTCTGATTTTTTCTTTGGAAATCTGCGTGGTTTAGTACATAAATCAGCCTCAGACAACCCTTCATTGGAAATCTGCGTGGTTTAGTACATAAATCAGCCTTAGACAGCTCTTTAATACTGGCGAAAATCTCATGCGTAAAAACTGAGGTGGGATTTGAACTCGTCCCCGTGAGTAACCGTGAGATTAGAAATCAAGAGAGTTAACGACTGGGCCATAACGGCGATCATCAGTTGAGGCTAAAACGCTGGATAAATATCAGGTGTACTTTGGTTATAAATTTGCATAAATAGTAGTTGGTGTGCAGTGTGACGTGTTTGGGCAGGTTGCTTTGGCAGCGTTGGCAGTTGTCGCGTGGGTTATTATGAAATCGCAGCAGGCAGAGTGAGTTTATTGATTGGTACAGGCATGCACAGTGAGTGGGGGCATGTGTGGCAGGAAGCAAGAAGCTGCTGGTTGAGTGTGTGAGTGAGAGGAGGACTGAGACAAGCTCATTGTTATCTTCTGAGTGAGTCAGAGTGTGGTCTGATTATTTTGCTCTGGTGCTTGCTTTGATTTGGTTATTTCGCAACAACTGTGTAATGTCAGTGAAGAAGATAAAGAAGAAGCAGTCTTGAAAAGAAGATAAAGGAGATAAGCAAAGTAAAGAAGATACTGAAGAAGAAGGTACTGAAGAAGATAAAAAGAGCAGTTTTGAGTTTGTGAAGTGAAACTTTACCTCATCAGAACCTTATTTCTCATCTTGACTTTGAAAGTGACCTGAACAGTATGACAAATGAAACTGATTTAAGAACTCAGTAGAGAGTATAGTAAGTGAAAATGGGATGGGAGAAGTAGATGAAGAAATGAATATGTAGATATGTAGAAGATAAGTAATGAAGATAAGACGATAATATGAAGATAAGCTAAGCTGTCAGCTTTTGTCTTTCATTTAGCTTTTTGCTCATATTGATCAACAAATTACTCACCCTTCTGACCATAACTAAGTACTGCTCTTTGCTCTTCACTAAGATTTCAACTCTCACATCCCCCAGCTCACCCATCATTAGCCATGACACTTTTTCCTAAAGCAACCAACTGTAGCAACACATAGAGTATGGGAAGTGAAAATGGGAGGGAGTAGCAGATGAAGATATGAATACATATATGTTGATATGTAGAAGATATGTAGATATGTAGAATAGAAGATATGTAGAAATGTAGAATAGAAGATATGTAGATATGAAGAATATGAAGATTGGAGAAGAAAAGGTATGAAGAGAATGATTATGACATGTGAAGATACCATGGGAATGATATAACGAATGTGAAAATAGGAGGTGATAAATAAATATGAAGATAAGAAGATAATAGTAAGATAAGCTAAGGTGTTAGCTTGTGTCTTTCCTTTAGCTTCTTGCTCATTTTGATCAACAAATTACTTTACCCTTCTGACCATAACTAAGTACTGCTCTTCGTTCTTCACTAAGCTGTCAACTCTCACATCTGCTAGCCCGCCCTTATCATTAGCCATGAAACTTTTTCCTAAAACAACCCAACTGTAGCAACACATAGAGTATGGGTAGTGAAAATGGGACAAAGTAGCAGATGAAGATATGAATAAGTATATGTAGATATGTAGAAGATATGAAGATATGTAGATATGAAGATAATATGAAGATAAATGAAGATAAGCTAGGCTGTCAACTTTTGTCTTTTATTAAAATGCGATGTCAGGTAGTATTGAGAATTGCGTGGACAGGGGGGTAATTTTCAGTTTTCTGCTGATGACGTGAGCTGATAGCCCAACTGATTTTACGTATTTTACAAAAAGACCGGGTCGAAAATTCGCACCCAGTCCTGAGATATAAGGCCTCAAAGTTGACCACAATTTGACCTTAATTTCTCATTTTTTCACTCTAAAATGGGGGTAAATAGCCCCACAGTTGGGCTTTGGGGCTATAAATTTGCACGCACATAGACCCTATGGGGGTACATGTTCAGACAAATTTTGAGCCCTCTAGCCCTCTTGGTTCAGGAGTTAAAGCTGTTTTTGCTGAAAATCCTAAAATTACAATTTTTTCATAATTTTCAAAATTTTGAGAGAGTTAGTCCGTGTGCCCGCTGTTTTATTTCTGAATCTTGTAGAGCAGAAAATTTGCTACAAGATAGGCTACATTTGAAAAGAAAGTCACCTATGGGAAATTTTCACAGCAAGGCCTTGAAGAGTGGCGAGTAAGGGTTTTAAGAGTGTGCGTTTTCCCCATTTTTCAAGCTAACTCAACAATATCACGGAAACTCTCTCCTCAAAAGTAGCCTATCTTATGTAAAATTTGATGAAGATTTCGAAAAAAATATTTTTACCCCCAAAAAAGTTAACCCTACCCCAAAAATGTTCAAAAATTGTTAATCAATTACATCTTTTGTAAGATTATATGCTAGGGGTTAACTTTTTTGGGGGCAAAAATACTTTTTTCTAAATCTTCATCAAATTTTACATAAGATAGGCTACTTTTGAGGAGAGAGTATCCGTGATATTGTTGAGTTAGCTTGAAAAATGGGGAAAACGCACACTCTTAAAACCCTTACTTGCCACTCTTTGAGGCCTTGCTGTGAAAATTTCCCATAGGTGACTTTCTTTTCAAATGTAGCCTATCTTGTAGCAAATTTTCTGCTCTACAAGATTCAGAAATAAAACAGCGGGCACACGGACTAACTCTCTCAAAATTTTGAAAATTATGAAAAAATTGCAATTTTTGAATTTTCAGCAAAAACAGCTTTAACTCCTGAACCAAGAGGGCTAGAGGGCTCAAAATTTGTCTGAACATGTACCCCCATAGGGTCTATGTGTGTGCAAATTTATAGCCCCAAAGCCCCACTGTGGGGCTATTTACCCCCATTTTAGGGTGAAAAAGTGAAAAATTAAGGTCAAATTGTGGTCAACTTTGAGGCCTTATATCTCAGGACTGGGTGCGAATTTTCGACCCGGTCTTTTTGTAAAATACGTAAAATCAGTTGGGCTATCAGCTCACGTCATCAGCAGAAAACTGAAAATTACCCCCCTGTCCGCGGTACTGTACAGCAATACTGAATCCTTCCAGACATCGCGTTTTAAGGTTTTTGCTCATATTGATCAACAAATTACTTACCCTTCTGACCATAACTAAGTACTGCTCTTTGCTCTTCGCTAAGCTGTCAACTCTCACATCCCTTAGCCGACCCCTCTCATTAGCCATGACACTTTTTCTTAAAAGAACCCAACTGTAGCAACACATAGAGTATGGGAAGTGAAAATGGGAGAGAGTAGCAGATAAAGATATGAATATGTATGTGTAGATATGTAGAAGATATGTAGATATGTAGAATAGAAGATATGTAGATATGTAGAATAGAAGATATGTAGATATGAAGAATATGAAGATTGGAAAAGATAAGGTATGAAGAGAATGATTATGACATGTGAAGATACCATGGGAATATATAACAAATGTGAAAATAGGAGGTGATAAATAAATATGAAGAAATTTGAAGATAAGAAGATAATATGAAGATAAGCCAAGCTGTTAGCTTTTGTCTTTCTCTTAGCTTTTTGCTCATATTGATCAAAAAATTACTTACCCTTCTGTTCATAAACTAAGTACTGCTCTTTGTTCTTTGCTATGCTGTCAACTCTCACATACCCTAGCCCACTTTTGTCATTAGCCATGACATTTTTTCGTAAAACAACCCAACTGTAGCAGCACATAGAGTATGAGAAGTGAAAAGAAAATGTGATGGAGTAGCAGATGAAGATGTTGTGTTGTGATGCTGGACTGATGAGGAGAGCGATGAGAGAATGACTGGATGCGAGAGAGATGATGCAAAGAACTAATTTTATTCCCTGCAAGCCGCCTATTTATACGGATTGCAGACAGGAAATTACATGTCAATGGCTAGCATTTCCTGCTGCCTTGTATGCATGTATGTACTACATATCAGAAGATATGAATGTGTATATGTAGATATGTAGACGATATGAAGATATGTACAAGATAAGAAGATAACATGAAGATAAATGTAGATAAGCTAAGCTGTCAGCTTTTGTCTTTTATTTAGCTTTTTGCTCATATCAATCAACACACTTTACACTTCTGACCATAACTAAGTACTGTTCTTTGCTCTATGCTAAGCTGTCAACTCTCACATCCCCCAGCCCACCCTTATCATTAGCCATGGCACTTTTTCCTGAAACAACCCAACTGTAGCAAAAAAGAGTATGGGAAGTGAAAATGTGATGAAGTAGCAGATGAAGATATGAATGTGTATATGTAGACATGTAGAAGATATGAAGATAAAAAGATAATATGAAGATAAATGTAGATAAGCTAAGCTGTCAGCTTTTGTCTTTTATTTAGCTTTTTGCTCATATCGATCAACACACTTACACTTCTGACCATAACTAAGTACTGCTCTTTGCTAAGCTGTCAACTCTCACATCCCCCAGCCCACCCCTATCATTAGCCATGACACTTTTTCCAAAAATAACCCTACTGTAGCAACACATAGAGTATGGGAAGTGAAAATGGGTGGGAGTAGCAGGTGAAGATATGTATATGTAGATATGCAGAAGATATGTAGATATGTATAGAAGATATGCAGATATTAAGATTGAAGAAGATTAAGATTAAGATTGAAGATAACATGAAGATAAATGTAGATAAGCTAAGCTGTCAGCTTTTGTCTTTTATTTAGCTCTTTGCTCATATCAATCAACACACTTACACTTCTGACCATAACTAAGTACTGTTCTTTGCTCTTTGCTAAGCTGTCAACTCTCATATCCCCCAGCCCACCCTTATCATTAGCCATGGCATTTTTTCCTGAAACAACCCAACTGTAGCAAAAAAGAGTATGGGAAGTGAAAATGTGATGAAGTAGCAGATGAAGATATGAATGTGTATATGTAGACATGTAGAAGATAAAAAGATAATATGAAGATAAATGTAGATAAGCTAAGCTGTCAGCTTTTGTTTTTTATTTAGCTTTTTGCTCATATCGATCAACACACTTACACTTCTGACCATAACTAAGTACTGCTCTTTGCTAAGCTGTCAACTCAAGTACTGCTCTTTGTTCTTCGCTATGCTGTCAACTCTCACATACCCTAGCCCACCTTTGTCATTAGCCATGACATTTTTTCGTAAAACAACCCAACTGTAGCAGCACAGAGTATGAGAAGTGAAAATGAAGTGTTGCCAATCCTTTTCAATCAACTGCAGCCCACAGCATCGTCATACAAGCACAGTACAAAATTTAGTAACAAACACTAACCTAAAAATGCAATCAGTATCACACGAACAGAATTCAATGCACTGACTGAGCTACCAAACATTCAATATAGCTTCTTGTAAGAGCTCCCGTTTTTCCCCCTGGGACAAACTTAGCGCATCCTGCTATAAGATTTCCTCAAAAAGCAGCTTCTCCAAAGCATCAACAATCCAATATAGCCCTTTGTAAGAGCTGACGTTTTTCCCTCTGGGACAAACTTTGCGAATCCTACCACAGGAAATCCTCAAAAACCAGCTACTCAAAAGCATCAACAATCACATGATCAAGCCCATCGGTATATATATAGCCGTCCCTTTTTCTAAAGCAGCTTGTTTATTGGCAACAAGGCAGCAACGGACATGGCCTACTTCCGCTCCTCCCCGCCGGAAGTGATATTGACACATACTGTAAAATGACAGATGTGTGGATCTAACTAATTTATAGTCGAGCCACAACACAAAGGGTGTATGTAAGTACAGTAGGGGTACAACGTAACGTGTATGTACTATCGGCACGATAATATTTTTTTGTGCGAACCGTCTATTACCATCATAGAGCCATTTACCATGAATAAAACCATGGATGTGCCGAATCCGATCCTTACGTATGTCTGTCCAAAAGCAATGGGAGGGAACTGAGATCTTGTTTGATCAAATTATTTTACATCCATCCGAACATATCTCGTTTTACAGTATCTGCATCTATCTACTTACATTATGTACGTGATTGCTCGTAAAATTCCAGTTTGTCTTTTCGGCGCGGTTCTGACTGGTCGACTTGGAACTCTTCTCTCTCACTTTGAACGACAGTACTCTTTCTGCTGGCATGATGCTGACCGGTCGGTTCAGTTGGAGCTCCTCTCTTTGCTCGGCGACAGGCCATCCTATCTTTGTCTTCTTGTGGATCATGTGGCTTCTTCAGCTCCTGCTTGTGCTTCCATTGGCTTCGGCTGTCACCACTCCAGTGCCAGACCCGAAGAGAGGACCAGGCTTCACTTGCATCCCGGGAAAACCTCCACAAGTCGTGGTGATGCGCTTCATCGACAGATTCGGCGATCCAACCAGGGGGTTTCGGGGTGGCGGTATCTACGAGGTCGAGTGCACAAACGGCTCTTGGAACAATGGCAGAGGACCCAGCGGTGACGTCCGCCAAGAAGTCACCCAAAGCAGTGGACCTGTGAACTGTGGATGTTTCGACGGCAGTACGGGAAAATTGCAGACCGACTCATTCCGCTATCCTGTAAGGAACCCTTTACAAATTACGTGGACGCATGGGGAGGGGTAAGGTGTCCCCCCTTCCTGGGTCTCATGTCCACATGGATGCACGGAGGCCTTATGTAAATGATTAAAAAATGATCCTTATTGCTACCGCTCATAGCTCATAGCTCTTATCCGCTTTTTACGGTAATACATACCTACAGGATATGTAGGGTGGTACTATGGTATGGGGTAATACCGGCCATGGGAAAATCCGGCTATACCTAAGTTTCACGGCTGTCTATCTCAGCAACCATGGACCGATTGAGACAAGTATGATATCAATCAATACCTTGAACTCTGCTCTTTCAAATGGACTGTTTTATTTGGTTTATCATATATGTTATATACATGATGCGCAGAAGCGTGGTGGTGGGTTGGGTGTATATTTGAATATGGTTGATTTCTTGTGTACTGGATTGGATGCTAGCTTTTATTTCAGTCACAATACTTCTGCGCATTACCCAGAATGGATTCTCAATGCAATTGCAACCCTAACAAACATTACGACTGTGAGCATCTGCGGAAACTGATGGACAGAAACGTCCTGCAGTTGGGAGCGTGCATTCACACCGATTTGAAGATCCCCAGCCGCAACGAATGGGATGAAAATGAATGCGCTCGCTACGTCCTGTGGCGCGATGGATACAAGGAAACGGGACTCTATGCTGAGGAGAACCCAGAATGCGGTAATACAGTCAGTGTTGCCAGGTCTGGCGCAATTGCGCCAACCCTGGCGCAATTCGACCCCTGTCTGGCGCAGAAATTTTGATCAAGCGCAATTGGCGCAACTCTGGCGCAATTCAGGGGGTGGCTGCAGGGGAAAAAATTTTTTATTACATGAATAGGTACAGAAGAATGTTTTTTTATTAGTGTAGCTAATCCACTTTGCTGGAAGAAGAGGGAGCCATTTCTGTGGCATTATTTGGCATGCCGGCGGGATTTTTAGGTTTCAGAGATGTGCGCATGGTATGTGTGGCTGTCACACATGTCGTGGGCGCATCTGCTGCTACTTAAAAAAAGCCCGCTTACTTGCCCAATGCCACACAAAAATCCACGCTGTGTGTGGCACCACATCTGCATATTGCATGCCACACAAAAATCCACGCTGTGTGTGGCACCACATCTGCATATTGCATCGCATCAATTCTTTTGGATGAACCAGTGGAGCCAAAAAACCAACCTGGGCTATCCAAACCGAAAACAAAAATATGCAGATGCAAAAAGAAGGCACATTGATGGTATCTGTTTGGTAATACAGGCACCACATCATGTATGGGTGAGCATAGAGCATGAAAACGAAAAAGGAAATTATGTGCCTGAATCGGCAAAGTTCACATTTGCAGTGCTTTTTCAGACAGGAACCCAAGATGGTGTAATTATTTGATGAAGCAAGTTTTATGACCCTGTTGGCAACCCCCCCCCCCCCCCCCCCCCACCGGTCATCACTTTGGCAGCCATCGGTCTGGCGCAATGTACTGAACGCTTAGCGCAATTGCACCCTGGACACCTGGCAACACTGAATACAGTAGCCTAAGTACGTACATTCTTGTTGTTTACAATGGCTAATTTCTCGGTAAGTCAAAAATATGCGTTCGCGCGTGCATGCGTGCGTATATCAATTTTATGGCGTGCATGTGTGCTTGCAGGGCTTCAAAAAGCATGTCCTACTCCTGATCCAAGAGATCCAGAATGGGACCTCATTTTTGTCGTTGATGAGTCTACCAGTGTAAAGCCTGGCCCTTTTCAGGAGGTACTGTAATGTTCCGTGTAGTAGCCCCTCTCGTGAATAAGCCCATTCTGGTGGGGTGCATTCTTGAAAATTCTTGCTGGTTCCCTAACGTTACCACTGGGCTTTGAATTTAGGCTAAAACCTTTCTCAGAAATCTTATCAATCAGAAGTTGGCTGAAAGTATCAACAAACAACGAACCCGAGTTGCCATAATGGAGTTTGCGAGCAGCACTAATATTGTTGGGCATCTGAAAGATGGAAAATCTCTTTCAGAAGTTCAAGACATGATTAACAAGATGCACTATTCAGGGGGTCTCACCTACATTGGAAAGTAAGAAAACACAAGCCATACCGTATCTTCATAGCCATAACTTCAAGCCATTGCTATATCCACTGTGTGGTGAGGGTGCCTAGAACCCAGCGGGTGACGGATGGCAAGTGGCGCTGCGTATGCGGGTACATATAGCAGGCACTTGCGCGGAGGGAACTCTTGTCCGGCGGCATAGCTCAATCGGTAGAGCATTGGCACGGCAAGCCGAAGGTTGCGGGTTCGAGCCCCGCTGTCCCGGCGAGTTTTCCTTTCCCTAGGAATTGGGACTTCCGTTCACCTCGCGACAAATGGCGAGCGCACCAGGACCCTCCCGTCCTCGCCACCCTAGGTGGCGCTCTTAGTGGTGGGGGGATGTGGTGAGGGTGCCTAGAACCCAGCGGGTGACGGATGGCAAGTGGCGCTGCGTATGCGGGTACATATAGCAGGCACTTGCGAGGGAACTCTTGTCCGGCGGCATAGCTCAATCGGTAGAGCATTGGCACGGCAAGCCGAAGGTTGCGGGTTCGAGCCCCGCTGTCCCGGCGAGTTTTCCTTTCCCTAGGAATTGGGACTTCCGTTCACCTCGCGACAAATGGCGAGCGCGAGGTGTCGCGAGGTGAACGGAAGTCCCAATTCCTAGGGAAAGGAAAACTCGCCGGGACAGCGGGGCTCGAACCCGCAACCTTCGGCTTGCCGTGCCAATGCTCTACCGATTGAGCTATGCCGCCGGACAAGAGTTCCCTCGCAAGTGCCTGCTATATGTACCCGCATATGCAGCGCCTCTTGCCATCCGTCACCCGCTGGTTCTAGGCACCCTCACCACACACTGGTGATTTTTAAATAGGGTAGAGCCGTTTCCTTTCCAGTCAGGGCTCGGGATCGATCTGAACGGGCCATGCAGCCTTTTTGTATTCTTGTTCATGTATCCTTGGTACTTCTTTAGATCGCCAATACCGCATTAGAACTACTAATGCGACAGGTTTTAGTGTAGATTTTATGAAAAAGTAATAAAATGACAATTAATTTCAGAGCTCTCACGACGGTGAAGGACTCCATGTTGACAATTGCCAATGGTGACAGACCACACGTTGTGAATGTAGTGGTTGTGATAACAGATGGAGTAAGGTACTGTTAGTATGGTGGCATATATATGGGCAGATTTTCTATATTAAAAACGACAAAATATTTTTGAAATGTTCTTTCAAAATTTTTTAGTGCGGGTGGACTATTCTTGTTAGTAGGAGTAAGACGCCAGGGAGTGGCAGCGTCAGTTGCACATACTACCAAAAATATATTTTAATACTAAAATATCGATTATTGATCGATTTATGGGTGATCGGCTGATCATATCAAAATCAAAAAGCTTCTTGTCGCCTTGGGCTTAGGTATAAGCTTTCGAATGAGCCATTACTCGACGCTGTAGCTGTAAAACTGAGCGATTGTACAGGGTGTCCCAAAATAAACCGGCCACCTTTCCGTGCATGTAACTCTGGAACGACACTTGAGATTTTCATGCGGTTTTTTTTATTTTGTAGCCAAGGATTCAACTGAGATCTGTACAAAATTTTAGCTTCGCACACCCAGTGGAAGGTGCTCAAACACCTTCTTACTCCGGCGGTCAAAAACGAGGGTTTTTCTAACTGGTAGTGCCGATTTAGTGGTCTTTTGTGCATGGGTCCAAGATATAATTAATTAGTCTCGTAATGAAAAAGAAGTCCCAAAATGCTAAAAGAAATGTGAATCTCATGCAGTAACCCCAATTCAACCATAGCAAATACATGGAACAGGGTATCTTGAAAATTAAGACCGAGATTTTTCTCCATACTGAAGAAAAACGTCGATTTTGAACTTCGAGATTCAAACCGTCGTAATTTCCGAAGTATGTGGACTAAATAGCTGAAATATTGTACAGATCTCAGTTGAATCCTTGGCTACAAAATAAAAAAAACCGCATGAAAATCTCAAGTTGTAGCGAGTACATGCACAGTGGAAGGCTTGATGAATCTTCTGTGTCGAACGGACAAGCAAAGAAACAGTTTATAACCGACTGGATACGAAGGCACAAAGGAAAAGAATGCCCGAAACATGCACATGCAATACATGCAACCAAAAACCTATTTCCGGTACACGTGTCTAATTCATGCTATGCATGACAGTCCCCGAAACAAAGAGTTGAGTTCCTAACTACTGTTTGTCATGTACCTAAATAATCACCTAATCTAATCGTAATACGAACGTCCATCTCGATAATAACCGTCTCGATCTCTTCCGCTATCATAAGAGTATTCATGTCGGTACATTGGCGGATGCATATGAGGTGGCTCGGATGGATAATGATGATATGGATGCGGGTTGTACTCTCTCAACTAAATGTGCGATAAAACGCCAATGTTTGGCGACTTTTATCGCCAAATGATTTTGCGAATTTTGGACAGTACGCTCATTTGGCGATGCTATCGCCAATATTTTGCGGTATTATGTTCTACTCTTGCTTCAGCAGTTTGTCGCCAAAATTTTGCGATGCATGAGACACGACGCGAATATTTTGCGATACGTTTATTCATTTATTACATGATATTGGTATTGTTGCGCAATGCGCATGCACACACATTAGATAAGCTGGAATGGGAAATCAGTTAGTACATCGCACAACAGGAATCGTCTCAAATAGCATATCAGACAGCTAAAGTTTATACAGAAAGATACATACATAAGCTACATGTTCATACCCCACTTGTTCCTTATGGTCCCATACACTTATAATAGGAAACGAAGAATCGGGTCTTTAGCAGGCTAATATTGCTTGCCGTCTTCTGTCTTGACGGCTTCTTTCCTGTCCACCTCCTGAGTTCCATCAGATAAGTACCGCTACCCGTACATAGCTTCAAACGGTTGGGTCATTTCAACTTGAGAAGAAAGTGGTCAAAACCCTGAAAGAAAGTTGTAAAATATTGTGCTGGTTCGATTGCTCACAACTACTACATACTAATTTTCAGGAAAAAGATTGAATACATAAGTACTGACAAGGTACGTACACTATGCAGACCGACAACCGATATCCTACCTGAGAAAGAAACGACGAAGCACGGATACTTTGATTTTTCAATCGAGATTTCCTTCAATATAATTCCTCCTTCATTGGTTCTGTCCTAGACATGTTGAGATGAATAAAAATTTCGAAACTACAAGACTCCCGCTTTCTTTTTCTCGTTTGTTTATTTTGAAAATTTGAATTTTTCAAAAATATTGGCGACAAAACTTATCTCAGCGCAAAAAATTGGCGGAGAACACGCAATTGTCGCAAATTTTTGGCGTCGCTCGCTAATCGCTAATTGGTTGGCGGTAGCTCTATCGCAAATTAGGATGAGAGA
>JASAMW010004892.1:0-47166 GCA_030247985.1 Epsilonema sp. ZAB3_2
ATGCGCAAGAGAATTTCCTGATATGAACCTCATACGGTAAGCATGAAAGTTACGGTAAGATTATAAACAGTAGTTTCATAGTGAATGGGGCCAGAGCAACACCGCACTTGATGAGACCTTAAAAGCAACAAACATTTTCAAAGCATGCGTGACACGGTTAAAATATCGTACCATAATGCAAATGCTACGTAAGGTGTTTGTCGTACTCCACAGCCGAACCATACCTACTGTACATATCAGACACTGTTTTGGAAACGACACAAACTCCTCGCACAGATTCACCACCGATCCTCCTCCGGCTCCTCCAGCTCTCCTGTCGCGAAACTGACAATTCCACTCCGACTGGCCGCATAGCTGACACTTCGTCGCCGCTGCACCACCCGTCTCATTCCCACCAAACCCGCCTCGTCCTCCACGATATCCGCCACGTCCCGTCTCCGGTTCGCCCCCCGACCACGATAGGCGCCTTCCACCGTACTGCAGCTGCTGGAAGAAGCTCGATAGCTGATTGTCTTCTCCGCCACCAGTCGGCTAACACCACTCGACCCTGCGCCGCCGTGGCCGTCTGCTGCTGCCTGATTCGTCGCCGCCGCGTCCCTGTCCACCAACTGCCGTTCGTTCTACACGACCCGCCGCCGAAGGTCGTACACTGCGGGCGAAGTGCCCGATCCCTGGCAGTTCCCACATTCTTCCCCTCTCCAAGCGGTCCCGTAGGCCGACGCGAACAATGTGTCCCCATCCGTCCCCGTCAACACGTACATAGATAGATACCTACCTTTTCAGCCATGGATACATGCATATGTGTTCCAACAACATGCTTCGTATCATTGCATGCGAGTGCGCTGCACAAGTACTGCAAATGGATGCCAGCACATCTGGAAGAACCTACGGTCGCATTGCCTTTGCCTATGAAAGCTATTCCCGGTAAAGCAAGCACATTCTCGCGCACAAAAACTGCCAACAGAGCACGACTATATAATACATAGTACATACATGTCGTACATACATGTCGTAATCTCTGTGCATTCCAGGAGCAGAGGAAAATTCCTCGTATTGCAGAAAATTACTGCTGGAGCGAGGTTCAGATCAACGGCGTCCGTCCTGATTTCCTGCCACTCCCTTTCTTGGAAGCACAACAGCTATGTGCCCGTGATTAAAACCCAGAGAACGTTCCATTCACGTTCTGCTATTTCTGCGTCGGCATATGCTGTACCACTGCAGTATCACAAGTGCAAGAGCTATGTAAGAGCCCAACCTGCAGATCGCCAGCATCGTTCCTCCAACATACGAATGTACGCCTGCGGATTTCAGCTTATTCGAGAGCGGTGGTCGCATGCATTGTTATGACATTTTTCCTCGTGCACGCATGGTACCTACATAGATTGCTAGGTAGGCAGGTTGTATGTACTGTACAGAGTGCCTCATAATAAACCATCCACCTTTCCGTGCATGTAACTCTGGAACCACAGCTTAGATTTTCATGCTGTCTTTTTTATTTTGTAGCCCAGGCATCAACTGAGATATGTACAAAATTTCAGCTATTTGGTCCACATATTTCGGAAATTGCGACGGTTTGAATCCCAAGCTCAAAATCGGCGTTTTTCTTTAGTATGGTGAAAATTTCGGTCTTAATTTTTCAATACACCAGTTCCATGCGTTTGTTATGCTGGCACTGGTGCTAATGCATGAGATACACATGTCCTTGCACTTTGGGACATCTTTTTTTCATACGAGACAAATTTTAAGTTCAACCATGCACAGATGACCCCCTAATCTGCACTTACCAGTTCGAACAACCCTCGTTTTTTGACCGCCGGAGAAAGAAGGTGTTTCAGCAGCTTCCAGTGGGTCTATTAAGCTGAAATTTGGTACACATCTCAGTTGAAGCCTTGGCTACAAAATAGAAAAAATTGTATGAACATCTTATTGTGGTTCAGAGTTACATGCACGGAAAGGTGGATGGTTTATTATGAGACACCCTGTATTTGTACATACATACGTACGTATGTAGGTATGACAGAAAAGGCACTTCTGGTTCATTCGCATCGCACAAAAAAATTGCCAACAAAGCAAGACAAAAATAAGTACGTATCCCTACCCAATTAACTCAAAATGCGCAAGAGAATTTCCTGATATGAACCTCATACGGTAAGCATGAAAGGTACGGTAAGATTATAAACAGTAGTTTCATGGTGAATGGGGGCAGCGCAGCACCGCACTTGATGAAGCCTAAAAGCAACAAACATTTTCAAAGCATGTGTGACACGGTGACAATATCGTACTACATAATGCAAATGATACGTAAGGCTTTATAAGCTAGTCTAGCACCCCCTTTATTGTTGATTTTGCATTCGTCTTTCACCTTGTTCGTTGCATTGCACCTTGTTTTGTGACTACACTACACTAGCTGTTTTCTCAGTCTTTGGTTTTACCTGCTTAAGGCGCAATGTGTGGCTTGATCATAAAGTTTTTACCGTGAAGCAGAACGTCGCACATGTGCTCTTGATCTTGTACGTACGATGCTTTTTTAACTACAGTTGCTATGTTGGAAGGCCAATGCACAGTACACGTCACGTCGACCGGGTTTGCTTTTCTCCGGACGTAACACGACTACTACAGGACCACGGCACTGCGGAATTCCAGAGCCAAGTCACACGCAATATTACTGCGGGGCGCCCAGCCCACGCACGGGGCTTTGACAGATTGCGAAGGGGGCGCGACCCCGCGGGGCTACACCTCCTCCGCTTGAGGCGCTGTCCCACGCTCCCCCCCCCCCCCCCCTCTGCCAACTGATGCTGCACCTGGCCCAAACTTGCCCACAGTGCCAGACGATCTCCTCCTCCCGCACCAGAACATTCCCTCACTCAATTCCTCATCTCACCTCTCCTTGTCGCGGCCGCCGCGTGCGCGCGGGCGCCGGGCGCACACCGGCCCCGAGACATAACACCCCCCCACCAAAAAACCCCCCCACCCCCCCCCCCACGAGACACACAACCCCGTCGCAATTTAGATGCTACTGTCTTGATGTGAACCTCATACGCGTTTTTTTTTGTACGCTTCTACCTACTACTAGCGCGCGGAAATAATGAAGGAGTAAAGTAGGAGGGAAAATCAAGACCCACTAGGCCAAAACACCACCTACGTCCGTAGGCCCCTTCCCTCTTCTCTCCACGATTGCCGCTCTCCCCTCCGGTAAGCAGGCCGGAACCGACCGCCAACAACCCGGTTAAAAGCGAGGGCACTTCCCTAGCCGTAAATAACAACTAAACACACACTAACAACAACAACTATGCAGTTATGTACAGTAGTACAACCAGTCTTGTTGCACTATTGTATCGCTTTGTTGGATTGTTTTGCCTCGTTTCTTGGTCAGAAGAAGAGTATCAGTGTCTGAGCGGTGGTGTGCTTGATTTCGTCTGCAACTGTTTCTTCTCCGCTCTTCTGTCTGTTTATTTGGTTCCTGCCCCTCCCCCCCCCCCCCCCCCCCTCCCGCCCCGCGCCTCGCCGCCCCGCCCGGCGACCCCGATGGGCGCATCGGCCCCTTCTTTCCTTTCAGCTTGTCTTCCCGCCCCACCCCCCCCCCGTTGTCGTTTGTGTATGTACGTTGACTCCCCCCCCCGCCGCACCCCGCCGAAGCAGGTGCGTCACAATAGCTACCACCCCACAGACACACAACACCAAAACACACAGCATGAGAAGCAGTGTTACTCCTGAATGATTGCTATTTGTCATCACGGCGCGACAGGGAGTACAACTTCTGATTTTTTGCGAGAGCTTCTTCCGCCCTCCGCCTGCTGACTGACTTCATCCCCTGCCCGGCCCCCACTCCTTCCCCCCCCCTCCCTTCCCCCCCCCCCCCCCCCTAGCTCCCACCCCCCCCCCCCCCCACCGAACCCGGTTGTTCATACCGACACCAGCGCACCCACCGGAATGTTTTGTGTCACCATGCGTTGGCAAGGGAATAGTGGGTTATAAGGACGGGATAGGTACTACTGCCTCCCCTTAACTGCTGCTCCATATTCTTCTTCATGCGTGCCAGATGGGCGCTGTGATCCTGCTGGCCCCCGCGGCCCGTCCTTCCCGTCCGCCATCGATCCCAGCCACGCCTCTTCGCCCTCCCCGTCCCCCCCCCTCCTTCTCCCTCAAGACACAACCCCTCATACTCACGCCTCCCCTGATTTCCGATTCCAGCTTTCCCCCCCGCGCGGGCCGCCCCTCTTCAGCTGGTGTTCGCCTGCAGATTCTGCACCCTTGTTCACTTGCTTCACTTCACTCCACTAGCTGCGTGCCGATTTTCTCAGTCTGACTGTTGCCTTTACCCTCCTGTTCACACATCCAATGCTTTCGTGCATAGCATGGCCCCCTGCGCTTCTGAGGGGGAAGCCGCTAGGCGACAAAGAAAAATAGTACATAATAGCAACGCCAAATAAAGGACAAGGGGAGGGCGCCGTTCGCCACCGACACCAGCGCCCCACCCAACAAACCAAACAGAACGCGCGACCCGACCCAGGCCCAAGCTCATCCTCTCGCTTAATGCGTTGCTTCCTTCAGAGGCAGCAGCAGTTCCCAGCAATCTCACTCGCTCTCTGTTCTTCTTCCCCCCCCCCCCTCCGTTTCCCGCCACACCCGGAGGAAGCCAGACATGCGTACTGTCTTCTATCATACGTTGTATCACCCCCAACTACGATTAGAAACACACAATATAGGCTATTACTCACACGCTCCCTTATTCCCCTCGCTTTTGTTTGCATGGCCCAGGCCGATCTCCAATTCGTTGATATTCTCCTTTTCCTCCCACTCCCCCCCTCCTCACTCCACCCCACAAACCACCCCAACAAACAACCACACACCCCCAACACAACCAACCTTCTTTTTCACTCCTCTTCCTTCTCATTCTTTTCACCTCACACCAACCCTCACTTTCCCCTCTCCCCTCCACACCCACCAAACACTCACAAAACACACACACCTATACAATCCTCACAAACCAACTCTCCTTTTCCACCACTCACTCTTCTCATTTCCACTCCCCTCCTTCCCATCTCCCAATCTTCAATCCACAATCTCTCTTCATTTCCACTATATAAAATTTCATAGCCTCACTATTTCACACCCAACCTAAATTCCCTCTACATCTTTTAAACTAAAAAACCCCCTCTAAAAAAACACAACTACAACAAAAAACCAATAAACCACAACAACTCCGTATCTTCATTACTAATTCTTCATTCTCATCATCCACCATCACTCATCCACCTTCTTCTTCCATTCCTCCACATCTCAAACTTCCAACAATACATAAACAAAAAAAAAAAAAAAAAAAAAAGCAAAAAAACACAAAAACAAACACAACAAACACAACCAACACACAAACACACCCACAACACACTCCACACACAAAACCCCACCCAAACAAAACCCCCACAACAAAAAAACACACACAACACAACCCCCCCACACCCACCCCCACCCCACCAACCAACACAACGCCCAAAAAAAAAAAAACAAAACCAAACTCCAAATCACCCGACATTGGTTATGACTCCAGCTTTTTCTTACACATACGTAGCACCCCCCCCCACACCCCCCCCCCACACCCACCCCCCCCCCCAACCCAAAACCAAACCACACACAAACCCACCACCCCCACCCCCCACAAAAAACACCCAAAACCCCACCCACACACCCCCCACAAACAACCCCCCACAAACAACCCCACCCCACAAACCACAACAACACAACACAAAAACACCCCCACCCACACCCCCCCCCCCCCACCCCCAAACAACCCACCCAACACCAAAAAAAAAAACAACCAAACACCAACCCAAAAACACACCAACAACACCAAACCAAAACACAACACACCACACCAACAACACCACCCAACCCAACCCCACCACACCACCACCACACCCACCCAAACACCCACCCCAAAACAAACCCCCCCACCCAAAAAAAAACACACCAACAAACCCCCCCCACACCCACCCCACCCACCAACCCAAACCCACCCCAAAAAAAAAAAAACCAACCAAACCAACACAACAAACACACAAAAACAACAACACAAACACAACAACCCAACCACAAACAAACAAACCAAACAAAAAAAAAAACCACCACAACCACACAACCAAAAAAACAAACCCAAAAAAACACCAACCAAAACAAAAACAACCCCACCAAAAAACCACACAAAAAAAACCAAAAAACACAACAACAACAAAAAACCAAACCAAAAACACACAAACACAACACACAAACAACAAAAACACACCACCAAACAACACACACACAACACCAACCCAAACACCCCACAAAAACAAAAAAAACAAAAACACAAAAAAACAAACAAAAACCACAAAACAACACCAACAACAAACGCCCCCCCGAACTCCGCCCCTCCCTAACCCCAACACCCCAAACCCCCAACAAAACACCCAACACAACAACACAAACAACAAACAACAACACCACAAACCAACCACCAAACAAACACAAACAAAAAACAAACAAAAACAAAACACAAAACACAAACAACCAAAAAACACAACCACAAAAAACAAAAAAAAAAACCAACACCAAACAAACCAAAAAAAACAAACAACAAACCAAACACAAAAACAAAAAACCACCAAAACCACCACCACAAACCCAACCCACAACACACAAAAAAACCAACAAACAAAACAAAAAACAAAAAACAAAAACAAAAAGATAGAAAGAAAAAAAAAAAAAAAAAAAAAACCAAACCACAAAAAAAAAAACAACCAAAAAAAAAAAAACACCAAAAAAAAAAAAAAAAAAAAAAAAAAAAAAAAAAAAAAAAACCCAAACACACAACAAACAACAAACACAAAAAACCAAAAAAAAACAAACAAAACAAAACAAACAAAAAAAAAAACCAAAAAAAAAAACAAAAAAAAACAAACAAAAACAAAAAAAAAAAAAACAACCACCACCAAACAACACCACCCACCCCCCAACCACAAACACAAACACCACTAGCTGGTTGGAAATACGCATACAAAAAAAAAAAAATAAAAAAAAAACGAATAAAAAAAAAAAAAAAACACACAAACAAAAAAAAAAAAACCACCAAAAAAATGAGAAGGAAGGAGAATATCGAACATACCAGAAAGAACCATCAAAAGGCCATCGATTCCATGCAGGTATGTACTGTATCTATGGGTCGTCAACGTGCTGCGCACTATGCAACAGATGACGACTAATTGTAGGGGCTGGTTTTGTTAAATGAGAGTCTGGAACTTGAGGCGAAAGCCAGGGCGGAGTTGCTACGTATGAAGAAAAAGCTGGAGTCAGATATCAACGAATTGGAGATCGGCCTGGACCATGCAAACAAGGCAAATGCAGATGCGCAAAGAAATCTCAAACGGTGAGCGTGTGAGTAATAGCCTATATTGTGTGTTTCTAATCGTAGGTGATACAGCACGTATGATATAATACAGTACGCATGTTGCCTTGTATTGCATATCCAGCTCTCAAGAACAGATAAGAGAGTTGCAGCGGCAATGGGAAGAAGAACAAAGAGAGCGTGAGATTGCTAGGGAACTGCTGGCTGCCTCTGAAAGGCGAAGCAACGCATTGCAAGCCGAGAAGGATGAGCTTGTGGGCACGCTGGAGTCGGTAACGAACGGCTTACCTTACCCGTTATCCATTAAATGGCGTTACTATTGTATGTACTTATTTTTCTTTGTTGCCTTAGCCGGCTTACCGCTCATGCAGCGCAGGGGGCCATGGCTATGCACGAAACATTGGTGTCATAGCATTACATTTCAGACTGGAAAATCGGCACGTCAGCTTGAGATGGAAGCTAATGAACTGCGAGAATCAGCAGGAGAACATTCTGCGCAGAGCAGCTCACTGGCTCAGCTGAAGAGAAAGCTGGAATCGGAAATTCAGGCGTTGCAGGTTCGTACACGCAATGTATGGATATAGGCACCGTGGACTTTATTCCCTTGACTCTGTTTTAAAGGCTGAACTAGATGAGACGGTTTCTGAGCTGAAATCGGTGGACGAGAAAGCGAAGAAGGCCGTGGCTGATGCGACTCGATTGGCGGACGAACTGAGACAGGAGCAGGATCACAGCGCCCATCTGGCACGCATGAAGAAGAATATGGAGCAGCAGTTAAGGGTAGGCTAGTAGTACCTATCCCGTCCTTATAACCCACTATTCCCTTGCCAACGCATGGTGACACATATGAACAATCGGACTAAAGAAAGTGAAAATGACGGCCAAGGAAATGAAATATTGCTGCTCGGTGTTCTGGTAGGATGTTCAATGTCGACTGGATGAAGCTGAATCAGCAGGCGGCAGAGGCGGAAAGAAAGCGATGGCGAAGATGGAGACACGATTGCGACAACTGGAATCGGAGCTGGAATCTAGTCAGAGGCGCCAGGCGGAACTCTCGAAAAATCAGAATCGCGCTGATCGCAAAAATCACGAGCTCCAATTCCAGGTAAAAAACACTCCTTCTCTTTGTGCTCCACCTGACGCACATGCCTGCTTAGTGGTATGCTCATGCGTTGAATCAGCCTGGTGTATAGAATCTGGGGGTGTCTGTGCTCCGTCTATCGGGCCTGTATACGTGCTACTACTGTGGCTAAACCACACCGGTATTTTACCACCAAGCACCAGCACCCGAGCACCTGCACCAACCCCAGGTCTATTACGTATCCTAGTATACGTACATACACAAACGACGAACGGACAGGCGGCAGGAGGTCCGATGACCGCCAAAGAGTTTCGTACGAAGCTTCACGGGCAACCACGGCAAGACGGAAGCCAACCAAGATGTGCGAAGCAAACTAAGCCGTCGTGATGTGTGCGGTACAGTAACCAAATAAAGACAGACAGAAGAGCGGAGCAAGCAAACAGTTGCAGACGAAATCAAGCACACCACCGCTCAGAACACACGATACTCTTCTTCTGACCAAGAAACGAGGCAAAACAATCCAACAAGCGATACAATAGTGCAACAAGACTGGTTGTACCTACTGTACATAAATGACATACGTTGATCACTGCCAAAACATTAGTAGATTTAGGATTGTCGTATCGTAATATACGTATGAATCATACCGCAACCAGAGCCTATAGTGTGTCACAACACGACAGTCGCTTCGCGACTCGACCAAAAACCCAAAAGACACCGGCGCGGATTTGCATTAGGCTGGTCTACTATCTTACAGGTGGAAGAAGAGAAGAAATCTCGAGAGCGCATGCAGGAACTCATTGATCGGATGCACGCGAAACTGAAGGCCTACAAACGCCAACTGGAGGAAGCGGTACGTACGTACGTACGTATGTATGTAGGCCTCTAATGCCTAATTGTATGGTCTATAATTTTCCTACCTACTATACGCGCGTTCAATAGTACTGTCCGCTGCGTACGTACGCGTCGAAGCTTACTTCCCCGTTCATTAGCTACAATATGTGCATGTATAAGAGGTGTAAGAATAATAATTCGAGTGATAGAGAGAAATGGTTCTGCTTCTTGCAGGAGGAGATAGCGTCTGGCAACTTGTGCAAGTTTCGCCAGGTGCAGCATCAGTTGGCAGAGGCGGAGGAGCGGGCTGATGCGGCTGAGAATTCGCTCGGCAAGCTCCGAGCCAAGAATCGCGGATGCAGCGTGGGCAACTCACAGCGCCTCAACACTGCAACCGTTGTTCAGCCCATCGCAATCTCGGTACAAAGGCGACCCGCAGTAATATTGCGTGTGACTTGGCTCTGGAATTCCGCGCAGTGCCGTGGTCCTGTAGTAGTCGTGTCACGTCCGGAGAAAAGCAAACCCGGTCGACGTGACGTGTACTGTGCATTGGCCTTCCAACATAGCAACTGTAGTTAAAAAAGCATCGTACGTACAAGATCAAGAGCACATGTGCGACGTTCTGCTTCACGGTAAAAAGTTTATGATCAAGCCACACATTGCGCCTTAAGCAGGTAAAACCAAAGACTGAGAAAACAGCTAGTGTAGTGTAGTCACAAAACAAGGTGCAATGCAACGAACAAGGTGAAAGACGAATGCAAAATCAACAATAAAGGGGGTGCTAGACTAGCTTATAAAGCCTTACGTATCATTTGCATTATGTAGTACGATATTGTCACCGTGTCACACATGCTTTGAAAATGTTTGTTGCTTTTAGGCTTCATCAAGTGCGGTGCTGCGCTGCCCCCATTCACCATGAAACTACTGTTTATAATCTTACCGTACCTTTCATGCTTACCGTATGAGGTTCATATCAGGAAATTCTCTTGCGCATTTTGAGTTAATTGGGTAGGGATATGTACTTGATTATTTGTCTTGCTTTGTTGGCAATTTTTTGTGCAATGCGAACGAACCAGAAGTGCCTTTTCTGTCATACCTACATACGTACGTATGTATGTACAAATACAGGGTGTCTCATAATAAACCATCCACCTTTCCGTGCATGTAACTCTCGAACCACAATAAGATGTTCATACAATTTTTTCTATTTTGTAGCCAAGGCTTCAACTGAGATGTGTACCAAATTTCAGCTTAATAGACCCACTGGAAGCTGCTGAAACACCTTCTTTCTCCGGCGGTCAAAAAACGAGGGTTTTTCGAACTGGTAAGTGCAGATTAGGGGTCATCTGTGCATGGTCTAACTTAAAATTTGTCTCGTATGAAAAAAGATGTCCCAAAGTGCAAGGACATGTGTATCTCATGCATTAGCACCAGTGCCAGCATAACAAACGCATGGAACTGGGTGTATTGAAAAATTAAGACCGAAATTTTCACCATACTAAAGAAAAACGCCGATTTTGAGCTTCGGGATTCAAACCGTCGCAATTTCCGAAATATGTGGACCAAATAGCTGAAATTTTGTACAGATCTCAGTTGAAGCCTTGGCTACAAAATAAAAAAGACAGCATGAAAATCTAAGCTGTGGTTCCAGAGTTACATGCACGGAAAGGTGGATGGTTTATTATGAGGCACTCTGTACAGTACATACAACCTGCCTACCTAGCAATCTATGTAGGTACCATGCGTGCACGAGGAAAAATGTCATAACAATGCATGCGACCACCGCTCTCGAATAAGCTGAAATCCGCAGGCGTACATTCGTATGTTGGAGGAACGATGCTGGCGATCTGCAGGTTGGGCTCTTACATAGCTCTTGCACTTGTGATACTGCAGTGGTACAGCATATGCCGACGCAGAAATAGCAGAACGTGAATGGAACGTTCTCTGGGTTTTAATCACGGGCACATAGCTGTTGTGCTTCCAAGAAAGGGAGTGGCAGGAAATCAGGACGGACGCCGTTGATCTGAACCTCGCTCCAGCAGTAATTTTCTGCAATACGAGGAATTTTCCTCTGCTCCTGGAATGCACAGAGATTACGACATGTATGTACGACATGTATGTATGTATTATATAGTCGTGCTCTGTTGGCAGTTTTTGTGCGCGAGAATGTGCTTGCTTTACCGGGAATAGCTTTCATAGGCAAAGGCAATGCGACCGTAGGTTCTTCCAGATGTGCTGGCATCCATTTGCAGTACTTGTGCAGCGCACTCGCATGCAATGATACGAAGCATGTTGTTGGAACACATATGCATGTATGTATGGCTGAAAAGGTAGGTATCTATCTATGTACGTGTTGACGGGGACGGATGGGGACACATTGTTCGCGTCGGCCTACGGGACCGCTTGGAGAGGGGAAGAATGTGGGAACTGCCAGGGATTCGGGCACTTTGCCCGGCAGTGTACGACCTTCGGCGGCGGGTCGTGTAGAACGAACGGCAGTTGGTGGACAGGACGCGGCGGCGACGAATCAGGCAGCAGCAGACGGCCACGGCGGCGCAGGGTCGAGTGGTGTTAGCCGACTGGTGGCGGAGAAGACAATCAGCTATCGAGCTTCTTCCAGCAGCTGCAGTACGGTGGAGGCGCCTATCGTGGTCGGGGTGCGTACCGGAGACGGGACGTGGCGGATATCGTGGAGGACGAGGCGGGTTTGGTGGGAATGAGACGGGTGGTGCAGCGGCGACGAAGTGTCAGCTATGCGGCCAGTCGGAGTGGAATTGTCAGTTTCGCGACAGGAGAGCTGGAGGAGCCGGAGGAGGATCGGTGGTGAATTTGGGCGGCCAGGAGTTTGTGTTGTTTCCAAAACAGTGTCTGATATGTACAGTAGGTATGGTTCGGCTGTGGAGTACGACAAACACCTTACGTAGCATTTGCATTATGGTACGATATTTTAACCGTGTCACGCATGCTTTGAAAATGTTTGTTGCTTTTAGGTCTCATCAAGTGCGGTGCTGCGCTGCCCCCATTCACTATGAAACTACTGTTTATAATCTTACCGTACCTTTCATGCTTACCGTATGAGGTTCATATCAGGAAATTCTCTTGCGCATTTTGAGTTAAGGTCTCACACTATAGTTTCGGAGCCAACTTGAGGCTTCGTCGTAGCCGTTGTACGCAAGATAAAAGTGATCCGTCATAATGTGAATAAAGTACCGTATTTACCTGTGCATAGCCCCCCCCCCCTATACATAGCCCCCCCCCTATGCATAGCCCCATATTAGCAAAACATAAAAAATGACCCATGCATAGCCCCCCCCCTATGCATAGCCCCATATGTACTGTACAGTACTGTACAGTACCTGAACTTACCTACATAAGCTGGTCATAAGGTACCCATAGCCACTCCCACATCAAGCTAAGATGCGTATAGGCCTGCTTGGGGGTGTATTGTACTAGAATAACCCTGTTTTGACCTCAATTATGCCCTAAAACACGTGCTTTTGACCTAAAAAGTATGCCTAAGCGCACCTCTGAAAAACATAAAAAATGTCCCATGCATAGCCCCCCCTATGCATAGCCCCCCCCCCCCTATGCATAGCCCCATATAGGACCTCTCAATTTTTGCATAGCCCCATGGGGCTATGCACAGGTAAATACGGTATCATTCTTCCTCTACACATACGTTAAACTGCAGCGCCAAAGCTCCTGTATTCGGCGCAGTACGACACGCCAAAGAACACCATAAAAACCATGCGATTTGGGTGTTCCGAAGGAACCGCTAGGTATTTTTCAACATGAGGCATACCGTTGAACGCGTCTTTACGAGAGGAATCGATCGGTACCTACGGCGCCTCTCTACGTTGCCTCTACGCAAAGTTATCCATAAAAAACGTGTTTGAAAAAGTTATCGTTTCAATCAAGAATAGCGCCACGGATACGCCGTTTCAAGAGGCGCTATATGGCGCGTCAAAGAGATCGTGTAACAAGCTATCCATCGGTATCTTGATCTCCTCTCAACTCGCTTTCGTTGACCCAGGAGAGATGGAAACGTGTTCGTATGGTATAACGTTGTCTGACGTTTTTTGGGTGAACTCATGAAGATGATGTTTCATAACCAGTAGCCCCTATATATATATATATGCGCAACGAGAAGTTGCAGCTGGACTACAGCGGCAGTCTTTCGAGCAGCACATCGTCTACGCAGGGACTTCTAGAAGGATGAAGCATGGACCTCTAGAAGGATGATCCACGGACTCCCAGAAAACTATAGTGTGAGACCTTAATTGGGTAGGGATATGTACTTGATTATTTGTCTTGCTTTGTTGGCAATTTTTTGTGCAATGCGAACGAACCAGAAGTGCCTTTTCTGTCATACCTACGTACGTACAGCACATACATGTCTCTATGCATAGCCCCATATGTACGGTACAGTACCTGAACCGAGCTACACAAGCTGGTCATACGCTACCCATAGCCACTCCCACACCAAGCTAAGCTGCCCATACGCCTGCTTGGGGGTGTATTGTGCTAGACTAACCCTGTTTTGTCCTCAATTATGCCCTAAAACACTTTCTTTTGACCTAAAAAATATGCCTCTGCGCACCTCTCAAAAACATAAAAAATGCCACATGCATAACCCCCCCCCCCCCCTATGCATAGCCCCCCCTATGCATAGCCCCATATAGGACCTCACAATTTTTGCAAAGCCCCATGGGGCTATGCATAGGTAAATACGGTACATGAATAATGGGTGGTCGCGAGCTGAACAAGTAATACAGAGCCGTGATATCAGGTCAGTTCGCGACCACCCATATTTCTTGGCGCAAGTGGTCCATGGTGCACCCCCCGTAGATAGTTTCAATCACTGGTGCGCTACACACAAGCTCCGAATTTGGAAGCCTTCGCTTTGAACCGAAACGAACGTCAGTTACTCATACGTCTTCGATTACAAACTCGGTTGTTACACGCACGTTTCGAAAAACGGAGCGAGTTTGGTGAGAACTTGGAGATTTTACGTGTTGAAGAAGCATAGTCAGCGCTCCGAATTCGGAGCGAATTTGGAGTTCACGTCTGAAGCGCCCCACTAGTGCGTGCGCTACACATGAGGTGAGTAAACTCACGCTGAGTATGTGATGAAGCATAGAGATGCCGGCGAAATCACCGTGAGTTTGAAACTCACCACGTGTGAACAGGTGAGAAAAATTTTGCGCTTGGGATCAGGTGAGAATGCTCTACACGAAAAATAAAACTCGAAGTTCAAACTCACCGTGAATTAACCGTGAGTTTATACTTTACTCGCCACGTCTGTAGCGCACCACTAGTGGGCTACACAGGTGGTGAGTAAACTCACGGGGAATTCCCCGTAAGTATGCGATGAAGCATAGGGAGTCCGGTGAATTCACCGTGAGTTTACTCACCACGTGTGTAGCGCGCTACTGCTGCTGCCTTTCTCGTCACCCTTTTTCTGTTTGGAGCAGCATATCACATGTGTCGTTCGTGGTTGGTTGTGTGTTGTAGTCTCGAGTGAAGAAGGTGCTGCAATCTGACGAGGAGATCGGGCGTATGACATCCGCCGTCCCCGTGGTACTTGGTAGAGCCATGGAGCATTTCGCTGAGAAACTCCTCCTCCAATCTGCCGCCATCGCAGAGGATACCAACGCCAAAACGCTCTCGCCTGTGCATTTGTAAGTTGCCTGAGGCACCAGACGTACGCTTATTTACGCACAGAAATACGCACAGATGAGCGCACAGTTTTTCGTGTGCGTATTGCTGAAGCGTAAAATAGTGTTTACGATATGCGGTAACGCGATTGGGTTGGTCGATGGCGAGCCCGCGGTATTGAGTGGAAGTATGGCTCGGTGCCTGCGGGTCGTCGACCTTGTTCAATTATCTGGCAGCGGAATAGGAGCGAGTGAAGAGAAGAATTGACAACAAATGACGTCGACGACCCTGCAGGCAGACACCGATCCACACACGTGCTCATAAAATACCGCGGGGTCGCCATCGACCAACCCAATCGCGTTACTACTACATATCGTGAACACCTGGTGCCTACTACACGCCCAGCTTTTCATCGTTAGAAGAGAGTGCGCCGATTTCGTTTCTTATGGACAGGCACAAAATAGCCACGCAATTTTTGAAGATGGCTATGAGCGGCTACTGATTTTGCCTGTTCTAATCGGTGCACTCTCTTTTTGGACCGAATATTGACGAGTTGCGCTAAGACTTTTGGGTGGTCGCGAGGTGACTCCGCGGTATGTAGCATTGCATACGTAAGTTTAGATCGGTGCCGACGAGTTTGTCGACGTCGTTCAGTCATCTGGGAGCGGAAGAGGAGCAAGCTAGAAGACAAGACAACAAAACGACGTCGAAGACCACGTCAGGACCGATCTGAACTTATGCTAATTACCTCGGGGCACCTCGCGACCAGCCAATAGTCTGCGCAACCGGCAAATAAGTGCCTGTTCGCTGTTTCGCTTTACGTTTAGCGATTATTCTATAATGTAACGTACTGCGTACGTATGGCAAAAGCGTTCGAGGCCAGTAGTGTATTGTACTACGTAAACTTGTTCTAGGTATGTAAGGCGAGTTTTGCCAATCTGTCCACGGACCGGCACGTGGTCGTGTGCCTAAGTCCACAGCTGTGACCGAGAGTAGCGGGTTCGATTCTCGATCGGTCCTACTTCTTTTCGGGCCCTGGCTGTCGCCGTACGGCATGCGGCACGTCACGATATTTTCGGATATAGCCTGCATACGTACAGCAGTTAGCAGACTGATAACCCTTTCTAATAATTGTGTGATATGATCTGAACTGTTTGGCAGGAAGAAAGCGGTGGAAGGAAACGCGGCGTTTCTCCAGTTTCTGCAGCCGTTGGTGGATGAGATCCCAGATCGTCTCGCCTATCATCCTCATCAGAGCGGAAGCAGTGCAAAACCACAGCGTAGAGCGGGCGTCCAAGCATCCACCTCCTCTGCATTAGGAAACGATGGACCAAACCATTCCTCCCCTTTGCAAGAAGAAGAAGCAGAAGAAGCAAAAGATGGAAAAGTAGAGGTGGATGAAGGTTGCAAAGGCGAAGAGAGAACGCAGCTTAGAAGAGGAAAAAGGAGGAAGAATAAGAAGTACTGTTTCTCATCTACAAAGCGGAAGAAAGCGAGTAAATGGGTGGATGAAGATATGGATGAAGAAGAGGAAGAGGAACAACGGGTGTGCACCTAGCGCTAAAAAGGCGCATGTACATATTGCATGGCCTGTCCACTGAGAGATTACGAAGAGATTTCTGAAGGCTTTTTTGCGCGAAATTCCCGTTTAGGTAGAGACTTCCGAATCTTCGTTTTCTGTCAGTGGACTGTGTAGGTGTAGGCCTATGACGTGCACATTGGATTGTGTGGGGTGATTCGGGTCAGGGGGTAATTCGGGTCCAGTCGGAACAGAATATGCAAGTTTTAAGAAGTTGGAGCGGTTCGAATTCCCCTGGTCCGAATTACCCCGAACTCCGTGCTGGATGTATGGGTGACCTTTTCCACAGCTAAACGGACTGCTGTGGCTGTTTTATTCTGATACTCATACCGTCTGATTTTGGGGTAAGCTGGAGGAATCTGCTTTCGACCCATGACTTAATAAAGATGTGCAGTGCAGTTGAGGGAGTTGAAGTCCGCTGTCATCTTTCTTTTTTTCCGATACCATATCGTATTTTGCTTGTAGTTCAGGTCACGCGGCGAACTTCACCTCCAACTACTGCACATCTTTGGTCATATGCGTCTAATGCCGCGTTCAGAATAGGTCCATACATCCGACGTAAAAGCATGGACAACCACGGACTTTTTCACGTCGGACGTACGTCTCTACTCTCTAATCTGAACGCGGCATAAGCTGAATAGGCCTGCGCTGTTGTGAAAGGACTAGGGTACAACCAATACAATTGAACGCTTGAGCGAGCAGGTATGCGTGCATGTGCCTATCCATAGAGTACTGTGCGTGTACACGTGTGCATGCGTTAGCGCACTTTCGTAAATTGAGTGAGTAATTGCGCGCTGTTTTCGATAGCTCTTTTTTTGTCAGTCGTGGTGCGTTCTTTTGTACCTGTTGTTATCGCAACCACTGAGCATGTTGTATAGAATAGAATAGAATAGAATATGGTAGTGTGGGGCAATTCGGGTCGGGGAAGGGGGAAATATGGAACCCTTACTATGTTTATCTGCAGCAAATCATGGGATCTCATTTGTATCCCGCTTTGAAACTTGTGAGAACCAACACATTACATTGTTGGCGTGACCCGAATTGCCGCGCAGCACATACAGTTCGGTGTAACCCAATCAAAATTGGTAAATACGTAGGCCTATATGATTGAATTATTATTAGATGATCTCAGAAGTAGCTCCAGGTACAATGAATGATAGCGATAATACTATCCAGCATTTACTGCAGCACTGTGTACCATTCTATAGCATACTCGTTGTCTATTGATCCCTTGATCACGTATTGTCACCGTCGTCAGATTCAACTTGTTGGGAAAAGACACAGAATGCACTTACTAATTCGTACAAAATTATAGTCAATCAACTGAACTACGTACTGATTCACATTTCAGGATAGCAGCTCGCGCGCCTGATGCCGCGTTCAGCAGACGTGGCGTAAATCCGTACGTCCGTCCGTTCGTCAACCCAACCCCACGTCCACAGTATACGGGTTGATGACGGACGGACGGACGTACGGATTTACGCCACGTCTGCTGAACGCGGCATGAATCCTGTCCGATATTGCACAAAGATAAAAAAGGTGTGCTGTGCAAGCAAACAATACGTGTACATTTTGATCCAAAATGTCCGCCCGGTTGCAGTAAAACTGAGTGAATGGAATGGAAGTCAGGACGCGAGCCGCTATCATGACACACGGGAGTAAACAAATTTCTTTCCCTGGGTGGCTTTGTTCAGCGTCATACTTGGCTGCTTGAGTAGTATTGATTACTATTATAATACTGTTGTGGTGGCCTTTGTTGTCTCGTATCGTCGTATGCAAATCTCACGCCGCCCTTGTCAACATCTTTATTATAATTGTTTGATGGACGGATATCGGGGGCGTGAGGCGGATATGGATAGGAGTTGCTAAATGCAGGATTTATGTAGGCTGGTTTGCTGGCTCGAGATGAAAAATCCTCATCCGATTTACTGGATGCGACGATGGGATCGGTGGTGGCGCTGGGCTGAATCGCCTGAAAAACACGCAAAGACTGCTCGAAGTAAGACCCAGCTCTGTTACGCGTGCACTTTGCTGTACTGTACTATAATGTACTGTTTGTACTGCATGCTTTACTTTCCATGTACGTGTGTGTGTGCATACTCACGCCAGGAGTTATGCCGCGTTCACTAGACGTCCGCAAGCGTATCTACGAGTACATAGTAGTTTGAGGTGTGCCATGTACTCTTAGATACGTCGAAGTCGGACGTTACGGATTTACGGACGTCTGGTGACGCGGCTATGCCGCGTTCACCAGACGTCCGTAACGGACGGATGAACACTTATGTACGTGTTGACGAACGGACGGATGTCCGTTGCGGACGTCTCTGGTGAACGCGCCATTAGAATACAGTTACCGGAGCGTTTTGAGCAATCATGGGTTTGATTTCGCATTGTTTAGGGGATATTCCTACTACTGGATGCATCTATGCATACACACCACATGGATACCTGGGTGTTTCTGCGCCAGCTTTCGGGAAGGCAGCAACAGAGTTTGTCGAAGACGGGATAGATGAGTCTCGGATCCACTCTCTTCTTATTCCCTGAAACAGCCACCAATCACTCAGCTCTGCATTTCGGATGGCAGAAGAACGGTAAGCGCGATTACTGCCCAATACTGTAAAGCTTCGTGTATAACCTTCTTGCAAATGTAACCCCCCGTGTATAACCCCTCGAATCGGCAGGCTATCGGTTTTTATCCCCGGCCGGGGGTTAGACACGAAGCTTTACAAGCATTCCTGTGCTGTAATTGTTCGTAGGCCTAAAGTACAGTACGTACAGGCATCGCATGTGCACCGTATGTATTGTACATTGATTGTATACGCAGGAGTAGTGCAGTACGTCACATCACGAGAAGGATATGTGGGGGGGGGGGGGGGGGGGGTTGGATGTCTGCAGAAAATGGGCGACACTGGTCCATATTAGCTGGATCGCAATCACCCTCGCTTCAAATAGATACCCTCACTGCCCTAAACTCTACGTGACATACATGCACACACATGCATACACACACATACAGTACGTTCACATGCATTTTTGCGTCAAGGCACTGACGATCAAGCCCATGACGACAGTGCACAGCACCGCCCAACCGCCCTGCCACATGTAGGACATACGATACAGCAGGATGCCTTCGTAGTCCGCTCCGCACTCGCCGGAGGGCGCTGCTGTCGTTGTCGCTGTGGTCGCATTATCTGGACAGGCGGCGATACTGAGCGGCGGCTTGTCGCAAATGGGGTACTTGTAGATGTGAGAGCCGAAGCCGACCCACAGCGACATGATCTCGCCGAACAAGTGACCGCAGAAGGCGCCTTGCCACGTGGCGAAGGGAAAGAGGACGCCCAGCAGAAACAGACCCAATAGCGGCCCGCCCACCATACCGAACAGGCCGAGGGCAGCCTGAAAAGGAAAGAGGAAACAATAGTGCGCTTACGGGCGCTCAAACAGAGCATCACCAACGCATTATCGATCCGCTCGCCGGTCTACTATTGCCGCGCAGCAAGCATACACGCATAGTGAGTAACCTCACGGTGAAATCGTGTACATAGAGCATCCTCACCACTTGCTCCCACGCGCGAAATTTTTCTCATGTTTTCACACGACGGTGAGTTTCAAACTCCCGGTGAATGCACCGGCCTCCCTATGCTTAATCATATACATACTTATGGGGAATTCCCGTGTGTGTTTACCGCCCTAATGCCAACGGACACTGGCGACAGTGCACGTAGTATTTTATCTGGTGCGTTGGGTTGAATTTGTGGAGCATAAATATGGCTTTGGCTAAGAATCCGGTGAGGCTTTTCATTCCTTGGGAAAGTGTATGGCAGCTGAAGTGCATGAATGTTCTGGGTTTACCTGAAGCACGTCTCCCATGAGGGATGCGAGGAAGGCCAGGCCGAGGGCTAGGACACCGAAACTGAAAGCGAGAATCTTGGCTGCCACAGCTCCGTGCTCTTCCGTGAAGGCGTTTTTCGTGAAATAGGCGCAGCAGAGAAAGTGGGGCTTGATGATATCCTCCAGTGTGACTGCCGCCAACGCATTCAGTCCTGAGGAGACCGTACTGCAAAGCGCACACAGATGAAACCAAGAACATCAGTATACAGTACGTATGTTCTTGGTGAATCTACGTACGGTCTGAAAGAGGAAGGATAGGAGCTCTTAGCCCTACGTACCTCAGAGCGCCACTGAATATTGTGGCGACGAAAAGTCCCGGGAAGCCGGGGAACTTCATTATGTCCATCACTAGCCAAGGCAAGATCTAAGCAAAGAATGCAACTTTTGAGGTGCTTTCAAGATACAGTACTACTCTGCCATGCGCATTGGCATTTGAGTTTTGTGTCATACCTGATCCCCCTTGGCTATGTGTCCCTTTGTTATCGGGTCACAATATTCATATTTCGCATATGCGACCAGCCCTGCCATTGCGCATATTGTCAACAAGAGGAAAAGGCCGGGAAGATTCAGCCACAGGGCGCTAGAAAGCGAAACAATAGCCACGCCTTAGTACCTTACAGTCCTTATGCTGTACAGAGCAGAATGTAAAACAAACAACAGTAAGTCAGCTGGCTGGCGCACTCACATTTGCGCGTCTCTGATGGATGCTGTAGTGAGGTAGCGTTGAACTTGGCTTTGATTCACTCCATAGATGACCAGCCATGTAAATGAGCCTCCAAAGACCAAGGCCCAAACTGTGTGCCTTTCAAACGGGTTCGGATCAAAGCTGCAAACAAACACCACACATGTAGATCGAACATCCCAATACATACTGTTCATACGCACAGACACACACGTACTGTGGGCCGGCTGGTAATGTACAGGTGTACATGCTTGTACTATGTGCAATACTTGAAGAATTGAAGGCGTTGTCCCCTCTCCAGGGCTGCCCACACATTGCCCCAACCTCCGACCTCTATAGTTCCGATCACAACAATGGCGATCATTCCACTGAACATGATGGTGATTTGAAACACATCAGTCCACATCACCGCTTTCATACCGCCCTATACATGCAGTATCAAGATACGTGGACATGTAGGGTACGATTGTTTTCATTGGGAAGTTTTTCTACAACGTGGCATAAAGCAAGGAGTTGTATTTACAGGAGAACCTGCTATGAAGAAAACCCCGTAAGCGAAGTTGCTGTCAAATTATGCTGCATTTAGCCGAGCGACAGCGAAGCAGGGCAAAGTCGTGGGTCGGGGGCTCCATACAAACAAATACTCGAAATCGATCAAAGATTTTGAGGACAAAAAAATTTTCCGAAAATGACGTCATTTCCCAGAGATCCAGGCCGTTTTCGGCCAAAGAGGCCAAAAAAGCGCAAATCCAGCACCTTCAGGGGCCTATATCTCGACAATGACGTTGTGGCAGGAAGTTGCCGCAATAGTGAAACCTACCCGGAAGGATCCCCTCTTTCACGCCATACCACTGATAGACCACTAGTTAAGGCCTAACACGTTTATTGAACCATATCTTTTCTTTATCAAAAAATCCACCAACCTTAAATTTATTTTTCCTTTGATATCAGACCACCATTAGATGCGCCTGATCAAGCTGATTCTGAATATGCCACTGGTGTCTGCAAAATTTGCATAATATCAGGAGTTATGGCCCTCCAAAGTGCCCCTACTTTCCAAAAGTCGCGATTTTTAGCGTTTCTAAAGTCATAAGGGGTTAAATTTTTAAACACATTTTTCTGACCTAGTTTTATGCGTAGAATCCGAATTTGACCTTGATTTTTCCATTTTCCCACATTTAAGGCTTTATTTTCACGATTTGAAATCTGAAAAGTAGAAAATGGCAAAAATTTGGCCTTAAATGTGGGAAAATGGAAAAATCAAGGTCAAATTCGGATTCTACGCATAAAACTAGGTCAGAAAAATGTGTTTAAAAATTTAACCCCTTATGACTTTAGAAACGCTAAAAATCGCGATTTTTGGAAAGTAGGGGCACTTTGGAGGGCCATAACTCCTGATATTATGCAAATTTTGCAGACACCAGTGGCATATTCGGAATCAGCTTGATCAGGCGCATCTAATGGTGGTCTGATATCAAAGGAAAAATAAATTTAAGGTTGGTGGATTTTTTGATAAAGGAAAGATATGGTTCAATAAACGTGTTAGGCCTTAAGAAACGTTTTCTGTACCGGTTGCATAGTACGTGGATGGGGGGTATTTTTGGAAATCGAGATAATATGCCTATCGGATTCCCCATCAAAAACTGCATATGTGGATGAATTTTGAAGAAAAAATTTGTTCAGGCATCATCGAGATATTGAGGGGTAAAGGCGGGAAAGTCGCATTTTGCCGTTTTTCAGCATTTTCAGCCATATTTCAGCAACCAGAGTGTATAGCGGGCTACAAATTTGCACACACATACATCCCATAGGGACCCATGTCTGGACCAAATTTGAGCCCAATCCGCCACTTATATGGCGAGATATAGCTTCAGAAAGCTCAAATTTACGTTTTTTGGACCTGTTGCAAATTCGGTTATATGAATACCACGGCGCGAATACATGCCCTGCACGGGGTAAAATTTTGAGAGGAAGTAGAGAAGGGTTAGGTCTACAACTTTTAGTACTACCGCAAAAATTCTCTATGTTTACAATTGGGACTACGGAGCTCCTGAAAGTTGAAAAATTCAGCAAAAATGTTCCCGCCTTTTTTATAATCCAAGATAAAAGAGCAACACCACTGAAATTTTTTCCTAGTAAGTAGCCTATCTTATGTAAAATTTGATGTAGATTTCAAAAATAAAATTGGTTTCCCCAAAAAATTTAACCCCTAGCATATAATTTTGCAAAAATTGTATATTTTTGAGAATTTTTGGGTAAGGGTTAAATTTTTTGGGGAAACCGATTTTATTTTTGAAATCTACGTCAAATTTTACATAAGATAGGCTACTTATTAGGAAAAAATTTCAGTGGTGTTGCTCTTTTATCTTGGATTATAAAAAAGGCGGGAACATTTTTGCTGAATTTTTCAACTTTCAAGAGCTCCATAGTCCCAATTGTAAACATAGAGAATTTTTGCGGTAGTACTAGAAGTTGTAGACCTAACCCTTCTCTACTTCCTCTCAAAATTTTACCCCGTGCAGGGCATGTATTCGCGCCGTGGTATTCATATAACCGAATTTGCAACAGGTCCAAAAAACGTAAATTTTAGCTTTCTGAAGCTATATCTCGCCATATGAGTGGCGGATTGGGCTCAAATTTGGTCCAGACATGGGTCCCTATGGGATGTATGTGTGTGCCAATTTATAGCCCGCTATACACTCTGGTTGCTGAAATATGGCTGAAAATGCTGAAAAACGGCAAAATGCGACTTTCCAGCCTTTACCCCTCAATATCTCGATGATGCCTGAACAAATTTTTTCTTCAAAACTTCATCTACATATGCAGTTTTTGATGGGGAATCCGATAGGCATATTATCTCGATTTCCAAAAATACCCCCCATCCGCGTACACTATAGGCTACTCTCAATCCTTACAGAAAACGTTTCTTAACTAGTGGTCTATCAGTGGTATGGCGTGAAAGAGGGGATCCTTCCGGGTAGGTTTCACTATTGCGGCAACTTCCTGCCACAACGTCATTGTCGAGATATAGGCCCCTGAAGGTGCTGGATTTGCGCTTTTTTGGCCTCTTTGGCCGAAAACGGCCTGGATCTCTGGGAAATGACGTCATTTTCGGAAAATTTTTTTGTCCTCAAAATCTTTGATCGATTTCGAGTATTTGTTTGTATGGAGCCCCCGACCCACGACTTTGCCCTGCTTCGCTGTCGCTCGGCTAAATGCAGCATAATTTGACAGCAACTTCGCTTACGGGGTTTTCTTCATAGCAGGTTCTCCTGTAAATACAACTCCTTGCATAAAGCAAGTGCTTTACGATGGTTGTATAGAAAGTGCAGACGACTCCTAGAATGAGAACCGAGAACTGCCAAGACAGACCAGTCACTACAACAAAGAACAAGTCCACACCACTGACGCATTGTTAGCGCAGCGCAGCACATGACTCGTACATGAACATCGATGCACTCACCAGCTTACCAGCGTTGAGAGCTAAAGCTGGAGCATAGAGAACGATGCCCATGTAAATGATCATTTGAACGAGAAAAGTGACACAGCCCTGAATTCGAACCAGATGATTGAATCGCAGCTCCAGGTACTGCAAGAACAAGAACATTTTCAATTCCCTGCAAGTATGCGATGAAGCATAGGGAGTCCGGTGAATTCACCATGAGTTTGAAACTCACCATCGTGTGAACACATGAGAAAAATTTTGCGCTTGGGAGCAAGTGAGAATGTTCCACACAAAAAATGAAACTCGAAGTTCAAAATTCACCATGAATTCACCATGAGTTTACTCACCACGTGTGTAGCCCACTACTGCCTGCCTTGCCTACCTCGTAGGTACTGGTGAGCTCGAGTTTGTAGATGAGAGGGAGGAAGACGTGGCCAGCCACCAGCATGACAAGAATGTAGGAGGGTCCAATGAGCCAGTACTGGGTGCCGTACTGGTACATCTCTCCTGGCGTCCCCAACAGAGTTATGGCAGACATAAAGCTCGCCAGTAAAGACAACGCCACTGGCACAATACCTATACACAAGAAATGCACATACGCAAGTACACATATGTACCTATGCACAAGAAATGCACATGCGTAAATAGGTACCTATATGCACAAGAAATGCACATAGATGTAACAAAATACCTAGGCACAAGAAATGCACATACGTATTTACATTCAGTTGTACAAATCTAATACGTTCATCACTGGAACGGTGAGGTGTGAGGGGTAAATTGTCGAATGGACCACCGAAGAAAAAAATTATATGTAGGGTGCTGTGGGGTAAACCCGGACATCTTAGTATATCTCAGCAACCATAAAATTGATTGAGAGAAGTATTCTACCAATCGATTCTTGAACTCTCCTCTTTCAAATGAGCTACGTACAATGTTCATCATTTGCTGGAGCGCACGCACACACACACACACACACACACACACACACACACACACACACACACACACACACACACACACACACACACACACACACACACACACACACACACACACACACACACACACACACACACACACACACACACACACACACACACACACACACACACACACACACACACACACACACACACACACACACACACACACACACACACACACACACACACACACACACACACACACACACACACACACACACACACACACACACACACACACACACACACACACACACACACACACACACACACACACACACACACACACACACACACACACACACACACACACACACACACACACACACACACACACACACACACACACACACACACACACACACACACACACACACACACACACACACACACACACACACACACACACACACACACACACACACACACACACACACACACACACACACACACACACACACACACACACACACACACACACACACACACACACACACACACACAAAGAGGCATGCAACAAGACGTGTTGTGTTGCTTCTCTCTCTCTCTTTCGCTTTACCGGGGTAAACGCGGACACCTATAAGCTTTTCTGAACTTGCCGCTTCAGCAACTGATGAACTTTTAGCTCATTTGAAAGAGGAGAGTTCAAGGAATCGATTGGTACATACATATAGGGTGTTTCATAATAAACTCTCCGGATGTTTGTGCCTCTCATTCCTCAACGGAGTGTTCGATTTTAGTGCGCTCTTTTACATTTGGTAGCTAAGGCTTCTGCAATTATGCAGGCAAAATTTCAGCCCTGTAGTCGTTCTACCAAGGAAGTTATGAAAGCTCAAACTTTCGGACCCAAAAATTTACGTTTTTTTCACTATGGGGGATAAACCCGGGCTAAGGCCGAAGTTAGCACTCCACGGATGATTTTTTTCAATTTTCTTCAAAATGGCGTTGTAGATTTGGTTCTGCCGCGTATTACGTGGGATAATGAACAGGATTTGAAAACGGATTAGCATTTGGATGGTAGAATTTGCTCTTTATTGTGGTACAATATTAGGCAAATCCCCGATTTCTGGGGTCAGCTTTCTGAGCTGTTTTGAGCCGCTTCCTTTTGGCCTAGAAAGTTGAAATTTTGCCTGCATAAACTTTGAAGCCTTGGCCACTTATTGCAAAAGACCGCATTTAAAAATGACACTTCGCTGTGGAGATAGAGACACAAACATCCGAAGAGTATATTATGAAACACCCTTTAGAATAACTTGTCTCAATCGATCGTATGGTTGCTGAGTTAGAGAGGCCTACTGGTGTCCTGGTTCACCCCACAGTACCATACATGCTATCAAATGATCACAAATAACGGGACTGCTTTTTATTTAGAGCGCGTGTCCTTACCCATCTGGCGATTGGCCATCAAGTATTCGGAGGTGGTCTTCTGTTTTCCGCCGACGAAGCGAAAGAATAGGCCGATGCCGGCGGAGACGACCAACATCCCGCCGAATACCACATAATCCAGTGTGGCCAAGCGACGCGTCTCACTTTCCGCCGTCATCTTCGTCGCTCGTCCTCAGCGCCGCAATATGGATGGACTGATGAAGGTACGGTATGTAAATGATACGTGGAATAAGTAATAAGCAGTTGAAAGATAGGATAGGAATAGTCAGGTCTGGCAAATTTTCCTTCTCGACTGGTAGAGTAGAGGTGCAGCCAGGCAAAATTGAGTTGATCAGTAATCTGCACAAGGCGGGTATAATAGGTTGATGCAATTTATTTCCTTCAACTCTTTCACCGACAGAAAGTAAGGTACTGTGGGGTAAACCCGGACACCTGGTATATCTCAGCAACCAAACGACCGATTGAGACAAATATTCTACAAATCGATTCCTTGAACTCTCCTCTTTCAAATGAGCTACCATGTTCGTCAATTGCTGAAGCGGCAAGTTCAGAAAAGCTTAGATGTCTGGGTTTACCCCGTGTCCGGGTTTACCCCACAGTACCCTACATAGTACACCAACGGAACGCTGTACTGATACTGCGAACATCCTACAACTACAGGCCAAATGTTCACGAGTGAAAGTGTAGGTGTGTGAGTGGTTGCGCGCTGTGAGCACACGGGACGAAGGATGAAAGTTGTATACTGTAAGTACAGAACCTAAACTATAATATTTGCGTCATCAGTACCCCGAAACTGACGTCGCAGTATTATGTTCGCGAAGCCATAGCTGCAGTTATTTTTTTGTATGAATATTCGGTTTCTGTTTCTGCATTTTTTGAACATTTTTAGCAATCTGAAAAACCACAAAAAAATATATTCATAGAAAAAAATAACTGCAGCTATGGCTTCGCGAACATAATACTGCGACGTCAGTTTCGGGGTACACATATGTACTATACTGACAAAGAGTTTTCGGAGCATCCGACACATTTTGAGCTTTTGTGTTTGGTGTGTCGGACTATGGTATGTTGGAGGGAGGAGCCGAACTGTTTCATTCAGCTCAAGACATCAGACGAAGCATAAGCATAAGACGAATAAGTGCTCGCTTGGGGTTTTGGTGAGTAGCTTGATGTAGGGGTCATTGCTATGCTAGTAATATCAGGAATATATAACATTATAAGGGGTAATATTGTTATGTAATGGTAATATGTTATGTACATACCTGTTAGCCTATTAGAATACATCCACTCCACATATGGGAATAAGGTTGTTTATGAAGGAAATAGCGGAGGAGAGGAAAAAATAAGTGACATTTAGAAATACAAACAAATTGACGGCCAAGGGAAATGCAAAGTTTGTAGGCCTACTGTACCCTAATTGAAACAAGGTGTAGGTGGATTTTAGAAAGAGTTATCAAGCGAAATGGAGGTTGTGCATCAGTTGACAGAAAATATTTGTCGCGATTTTGGTTGGACGCGACAAACCACAAAATATATGCGCCACACTCAACGACTGCTTTACAAACAACATGAGTAGCAAACGCGGTGAGTTTGAGGACACAAAAGTGCTTCCATTGAAAGGATCAGCAGCGCACTCAAATTTGAAGCCTATGTAACAACACAATTGTTATTTTGTGGCATTGGGAGAATAAATAATGTACATTGTACGTACGAACACACACTCAAAGTACGAAGTACTCAGTTACGGCATGCATCACATACATACATAGTGGTTTGGTTATAGTCGTACGCAGTATGTACTGTATGTACACGGTCGCCAAACGGTTGAATTATGTATAGCTGATCTGATGGGTTGACAACAAACTGGTTCTTTTGATTCCACTGTCAAGTTATTGTGGAATATGGGTGTATGAATGTGTGTGATGTACACACACACCGACACCCAACCCAGACCCAGAGCCACCCAATACAACTACGTACGTACTTACTTACACGCGCAAATTAAAATCGACCCGTCTCAATGTAGATTTCTTCGGACGTACCTTACAATATGTACATTGTATGCATGCATGAATTGGGGTACATAGGCATAGATAGCATTGGTACTGTATACACCTACAAACGGTATGCTCAAGTCAATGCATGCTGAGTAAGCAAGCTTGTATCGCGGGGGTATTTGGGTTATGTGGCTGGCAGTCGTAGTGGATGATGGTGAGGCCCGTCTCGGGGTAAGCTCTTACAGTTACGTGATCCCAATTAGGTACGATAAAGCATGCTGCTTCTGATGTGGAACAACCAAAGGCGACTTATCTTTTATTGTCCTAATCGTTGACGAACTTGACAACAGGCGAGGGCCAAGACCAACAATGAGAGCGATTGAATGCGACACGTGGCACAAACAGTTTAGATTTGACTACGAAGGGGTGACGGACTCTCTTTTGGGCCGCCACAAACATGCATAGTCACGAGTTGGATTTGCATTAGGCGGTACAAATATCACGATAAAGGGCTAAGATCTTCACGTCTTGACTGGGACAGCGCGCATTCAAAAGGCTCGAGCGGGGCCAACATCACCACATCCCTCCCCCAGCTCCGTTGTGTGCGAACGCACACCTGGAAAAAAGAAAACAAGCGAAGCGCCGCCTCCCCCACCAGCTCGGGAAAAACGACCACGGAGGACCGGAACCAGCACGGAAAGGAGGTGGGGCTGCAGGAAAAAATTATTTTGCCGAAACCTGAAGATACTCACATGCACACAAACCCGTACCGTACAAAGTCACATCTATGAAACAGATAAGTCGCCAAAACTTGCCATAGAAAGGCCAATAAAACACAGAAAAATTGTCCAGAAAAGTCCCGAAAATTAGCTCAGTAATTTAGCCTGCCAAACCTAAGCTCTTAGGCAAAAAACTCTCGACAAACCACTAGTGCAACTACTAGGCTACTACTGCACAGTGTTGAAGCATTTACGTCGGTACATATCCTTCTTCCATTACGATTAGTTTCAAACTGATTTCGAGAGAAAAAGCCTTTAGAGCAGCAGAGAAAAAGAAAAACTCAACACAGCACCTCATCAAACGTTAAATAATATTTGGGGGCAACCTATAACATTTCGATGCTGCATTGAGAAAAGAGAAAACTCTGCAAAATGGCAGGCTAGAGTTACGCAACCGTAGTCGGAAATACAATATGTACACATCTTGCTACTATCATTGTAGTCATAGCATCTTGTCCATAAAACCATAAACTCAGAAAAGGCAACCATAGGGATAACAGTAACAAAGGTTTTAGATGATGGCAATCCGTGGAAAGCAAGGCTAAAACGCTGGAATATTTACCAAGTACCTAAGGAGAGTGACCAGTAGGCAGCAGCTCATGAAGAAATAGTCAACGGTAAAACACCATCCCGTGACATAAAACACAGAGATGTCAAAGGCACCATCACATCTCCAGGGCTCAAATAGCCAAACCACATAACACCATCACGCTCTAGGCGTACACAACAGGGAAAAGCTGCTAAACTGATTCCTACCTACATAGGCAGTTGGGTATGTATACATAGCATTCATAGCTCATTGCTCGTCACGTATTTACGTACATGTACAGTACAGCACGCGTCCATCATGAAGGAGTATGTACGTACACAGACATCGCCTAAACATCATTCCATTGCCGCTGTGGGCAGTGCATAGAAAAATGGCCTGGTTGTCCACATGAATAGCACGTCTTTACTGAAGGGCTCCATCTACCGTACATCTTATTAGGGCACTGGGAAGCCAAATGGCACTCATCTCCACATACGTAGCATTGTTTCACTGGGGTATCACTATCGTCCATTATGCAACCTTGATTGTTCGATTCCTCATTCGCATAAAAATTAGCGTCTTCGGTCGTTGGTGGGCTTTCATCCCTCCCCAGGTGTCTCTTTATCCTTTGCTCTTCTTCGCGGGCTAAGCTAACGCATTGCATAATGTCGCGGGGTCGCTGGCGCTCAATGCTGTGTTGCATCTCTATATCGTGTAAACCGGCAAGGAAAAAATTTCGAGTCATTTCATCGGCTAAAGTGGCGTCGGCTTGTAGAAAAGCGACTTCCGCTAATTCGGACACACGAGAATAATAATCGACAACTTGTTCGTCCCTCCCCTGTTTCGAATTCTTGAGCAAATTCAGAGCTATGGCACGCGTATTGTCGTCGAAAAATTTGCGCTTCAATTTTGCTTTTACATCTGCAATTGAAAGTGGCTCACTACCTCGCATATATTCGCTCAAAGCTAACCCATCTAACGAAGCTTTTAGCCACTGTAGTGCTTCTTGATCGCCCCATTGACCCAAGGAAACGCAACGCTCAAACTTTTCGAAAAAATTCTTCAAGTCGAAGGGGTTCTTTCCATCGAAAGTCGGCATATCTTTCACTCGAATGTTTGCACCTCTTTTTACATCGGCGACACGAGAAGCTTGTCGCATGGCTTGGTTGCGCTCTTTCTCAAAATTATTGTGGGCTTTTTGTTCCTTGACTAGGGCTTCTTGTACTGTAACTTGGCGGTTGATGGCATCAGTTTGGCTTTGTATCATTACTTGCATAACTTGGATCAAGTCAGGGGTAGGGTTGGATTGAAGTGGTAATGGAGCTAGACACTGTTTTTCCGGCGCATCGGAGCCAATAAATACGGGATCGCAGCGTGCAAATGTACTATAGGAAGGGGGCTCTGCCCTACTATGAGCTACAGAAAGGCCATCAGTACTTGTCCCAGAAGATAGCATGGGGAAATCTTGCGATAATACATCGGATTGGGGTGCATACATACGTTGAGCTCTTGCGTCGGATGGAGTGGCATCATTATCTTGAGAGATCGGTGTTAGCGGGGATAGTTCGAGAAGGAACGTCGATTGAATATCGGAAAGGAAATGGACAGTAGTGGCCAAAATAGCGGTACATAGTTTCGAAAGAAGCAGGGAAAATAAAATGATGGATAAGAGGCAACCAAGCAAAAAGGAAAAGACGATGAACGTGCCGAATTGCAGCAAAAATAAGGCGAAAATTTGCCATGGTAACTTTTGCACGCTGGCATTGAAACCCACGGAATTTTTATGCTCGATCTTGAAGTTTAGTTTGAGCGAAGCGATCAATTTATCCCATACTTGGAAATACGAGCGCACCAACGAGAAGGAGTGCTCAGATATGTCCATATTTCCTACTGTAGCCTATGTTTATATCCTACTCTACTTGGGACACACACTTCCATATGCTTACGTTGATCCTTGGGACTTGGGACTGAATAGGAACAAGGTCGCAGATCGTGAAGAGCCGCTCAGATAGGAACGAAGTCGGACGTGCTTGCGGTAGCGAAAGGACAGGAAATAGGAAAGTGCCAACTCGGCTTCGCGCAGGTGAACTCAGAGTGAGGTGCCGGGAAAATGAAATGGTCAGAGGGCAAGACAGTGGAAGTTGAGTCGCTTGAAGAAAGGCTGGAAAACACAAAAGCATCGAGAAGCACAAAGCACGGGAATAATTAGGCTTATCTACTGGGAAATATCGAACACAGGGATCGAACTGATAGAGAAAATATTCGGTCTCAGCCCCCAATATATCGCGGGGGTATTTTGGGTTATGTGGCTGGCAGTCGTAGTGGATGATGGTGAGGCCCGTCTCGGGGTAAGCTCTTACAGTTACGTGATCCCAATTAGGTACGATAAAGCATGCTGCTTCTGATGTGGAACAACCAAAGGCGACTTATCTTTTATTGTCCTAATCGTTGACGAACTTGACAACAGGCGAGGGCCAAGACCAACAATGAGAGCGATTGAATGCGACACGTGGCACAAACAGTTTAGATTTGACTACGAAGGGGTGACGGACTCTCTTTTGGGCCGCCACAAACATGCATAGTCACGAGTTGGATTTGCATTAGGCGGTACAAATATCACGATAAAGGGCTAAGATCTTCACGTCTTGACTGGGACAGCGCGCATTCAAAAGGCTCGAGCGGGGCCAACATCACCACAGCTTGCAGAGTACGTAAGAACTTTCTGCTTGTGTCTGTGCTTGTTCATTTCATTGGTCAGGTCAGGTCAATCTGCTCAAATTGCAAGTTGCGCAACTGCTGACGTACTATTTGTGCATGTATGTACGTGCGTACTGTACCTTACGTACAGTACAGACTTCCAAATTTTGTTGCACACTTCGTCGTCATTTTCTCGCTCTCTTCGTGGTAGTATATTTCTGCAAGTTGGACCCGACCAGAAACGTTCCTTCCATGACCAAAGAAATCAGTTGACCGGCGATTATTTCACCCTTTCGTCGGCAGGGCAATGCACTGTATATCCCACTCCCGTGTCTGTGTCATGATTGATCGATAGCGGCAAGGAGCTGTTAGCCTAGGAGCTATATCTGTGTCATGATTGATTGATAGCGGCAAGAAGCTGAAGAACTATAAGCTATAGCGGCTTGGCTTGTTAGTTTTCGAAGATGGCCATACGCCTTCTGAGCTTTGTTTCCGGTCGCTTAGTGATGAGTAGTGATTTTTCCCCACAAAAGGCGAAGAGTGTCTGTCTTTAGACGCTTGTTAGTTTTTGGAACGCCGTTCTATTGTTCCGGCCCATTAGCTTGTGACTTGTTGGGCTCCCGCTGCGGTATCTTTACGGTTGGTTGCGGTGCAAGCTAGTAGGAAAGACATGGCGTTCTTTCTTTCCGGCCAGTTGAACAAGAAGAATGAGCAGAAGCAAAGCAAGCGGCCAGTCGTACAGCAACGACCGCAACAACAACTTCCGCAACCCACAAATTCTCTGACTGCGGCACCAAAGGCAGCGGATACGACATCGCCTCAAGATGATTCAAGTTGTTGAGCTTTGTATTTTAGCATGAACTGTGCTATGGGGTAGCGTGGGGTAAAAACGCCCATGGGGGAAATCCACCCACCAATGGCGCTTTTACCCCCCATCAGGCCTAGGTTGTCAAGTTATGGTTATAAGAAAGAAACTGAGGCAGAAGTGTCCCGAGATACCTTTTCGAGAGCCATGTTTTGAATGGGGGGTAAAAGCGTCATAGGTGGGCGGATTTCCCCCTATAGGCGGTTTTACCCCACGCTACCGTCTACGTACGTACAGTATGTACTGAGGTGGTATTCCTCCATGGGGAAGTAACTTACCAACGTAAATTATTGGTGCGGCAACAGGTGAAGCTTTCAAGCGAATGGGTATATAAAATACATAAAATATTCCAGGCGATGAAGATGAGAATGAGAGTGGATCTGAGTCTGAGTCCTCTGAAACGCCAACGCAGCAGAGTGAGCGCAAAGTTGACAGAGCACAGGAACCGCGAGTGCAACAACGGGTACTACACCAACCGCAACCACACCCACAACAACGTCAACCACAACCACAACACCAACGTAGAAGCAATAACCAGAGCTCTAGTTCCTCTTCAGCTTGTATACTATTGTAGTCTGTGGGCAATTCTATCATCTAATCAATCAGACGTTTGTGTAGAGTTTCTGAAGTGCAGCAGTTGAGCTGAACTTGGTACATACGTATGTAGGCTACGTACATATAAGTTCGTTAGTTCTTGAGGCTCATTCAACCAGCTGGTACATTTCATTCAGATCTAATGGGGCTCCGACCCAACTTTGTATGCAGGCATACCTCAGAATATGTCTTTGTATAGTTTACTGTACGTTTGGGTGATCTAATCAGAAAGTCAACCATAGGCCTGCAAGTGTAATGTACGGTAACGGTACGTGTACATGGGTAGGCCTATATGTACATCCATACATACTATGCACGTAACGTACGTATTGTACCTACGTACTTACTACCGCTTGCTAATGCTGAGTGGATTTGCTATGAACGACTGCATTACCGGTATTCTAAAGAAAACCACTGATCCTATCCTGAGGTTGTGCGCGCACTGCAGGCGCTCGCATAGGCTTTCATAAATTATTCGCCAACTCGACTCGAGCTAATAATTATACGGCTTGCTTTGCTTGCCTGTTTTGTTTAGTACTCACTTACTTCCTGCTACGTACCGTAGGTTCACCGTGGTCTGTTAGGGGGCAGTCACGCAGTACCTGTATACGTATTATGCGTTGCGTACATCACCAACGGATCAATAATCTTCGTGCATGTCTTCGTTTTGCGCGAAAAGGTTGTGCTGTTGCGCAGCAGCGCAGCTTTATGTGTGCGTGTACGTACACGTATTTTATTTAGTTTTCCAGGCTGGCTGGGTGTGTCTTCGGCGCTTTGGCTCTTTTCCGTTTACCTTGTGTCTTTCGTTGCGATTGATTACACGACCGTGAGAAGGTGCTGTTCACGTGCGTTGATGTCATCTGAAGACTGGTTGAACGTATCTTTGGATCATAATTTTTGATCGAAAACTGCTCCCTATGTAAAGAAGGCTTTTTATTTGGTTCTGAAAGCTGAATCTGGCGTCACAGACCGACTTGTCGATTTTTTGACGTTTTACGCTGAAAAAGCAAACAAAAGTCGAGTTTTCTGTGATATTTCGCGCCCCACTAAAAGTATAGACGCGGTCCGGATTTTGGTTGACTTTTATGACTTTGTATTTCAACATTGTCACGCTCAATTTATGATAAATCTGCTGGATTGATTGCTCAGAGTTTCGCAACTGCCTGTCTTTGTCTTTCCGTCAAATTTCGGTAATATTTCAAAGGCGGTTGCGCTTGAATTTTATCTGTGGAGAAGTCGACTTGTCTGTCTACTACTCATTTAGAAATGGCGTGTGGAAAGTTTCATCTTCAGCGTTTTGAGCTGATTGTGTGCCTTCTCTGGCAGTACGTCTTATTCGCTTCTATATCCGTCGACCTCTTTCCCATATTCATGAACTATCGACCGGAATGGATGTGTGGCAGTGATGGACGATGGTCAAGAAATTGCACGGAACTGCTCGATTGCTCATCAGAATCTGCTGTAGTAGGAAACGAATCTTCCTCCTTGTTGGATCTTCAGGGAATTAGCAGCAGTACTACGGGTATTATAAATAATACCAACGGGTTGACTGTGCGCACAGTTTTCTATTCGGCTGTGCAAGAATGGTCAATGCTGTGTGGAGAAGAAGCATACTATGCAACTCTGGTCACCATTGCTCAGTACGCTGGCTATTTCTTCGGAGCAATTGTTCTTGGTAAAACAATCCTTACATTGCAAGGCAAACAAATCGGTGTACTGCTTTCACTGGGCTGTGGTGGCTCATCAGAGTTTATACTTTATTGAACATGATTCATTCGTTTGTTTACAGGTCATTTGAGTGACCATTTCGGGCGCAAAAGAATGCTACAGGCCACTCTATCCATCAACATCCCACTCGGATGCTTGCTATTTTTTGCACCCAATTGGCAGGTATGTAATGTATGCACATTTGAGGTGACATTACCTAGATACACATGCAAGCAGAGATATTGTTGCTGCGCCAATCAACTGATTGAACCACACATAGAAGCGGTGCAACTGTTTTGAGGTTCTGTCAGTGATTCGCTTTTTCAATGGTTTTGCCGCCATTGGCCAGTTCATCACTGCGTCCACATACTGCTTGGAGATGGTGAAAAAAGAGCAGCGAGTTCTGATGAAGGTGTTGTTCAACTGGCCTAATGGCCGCCTACTGGTCACATTGTGCTGTCATCTGGTCCGCCACTGGAGACACGCAGCTCTCCTGTTGCATCTTGCTCAGATTCCCCTGTTTCTCTTGGTTCTGGTATGCTCGAAACAATAGGGCGCTACACACGTAGTGAGAAAACTCCCGACGAAGTCACCGGTCGGAGTTTGAAACTCACCACATGAACACGTGAGAAAAATTTCGCACGTGGGAGCAAAGTGAGAATATTACTCAAATCAAAAACGCAATACAACACTCGAAGTTCAATCAAACTCACCGTGAGTTTACTCACCCATGTGTGTAGCACACTTGTGAGCCTATTGTTGGTCTTCATTTGACTGTCGCCTTTCACTGGTCTTTCATTTTGTGAAGATAGCTTTTTGTTTCAAAACTAATTTTAGATTTTGCCTGAAAGTCTGATTTGGCTTGAGAACAAGGAGAAGTTTGAGCAAGCTCAACGAGCCAAACGCTTCATCTGTAAAATCAATGGGGAACCTGTGCCACCACCATCATTACCACACGCAGACAGCTGCAGTACAGCTGGATTGTCGAAACTTGTACCTGATGAGAGAGAAGCAGAGGAAGACAGTGGTGGCAAAGAATGTATGGGTGATGTGAGTGTTCCTGAAACAGGGGAAACCAATAGCACCAGCACATCACTATTGCCTGAAGAAGCAGTCAACAACAGTACTACTCACAATGGTGCTGTAACTGCGATAAAGAGAAAGCGGTCAGAAGCAGCCAAGCGCGTGTACACGGTGCGAGATCTGTTCAGCACGAGGAAACTGGCCAGGACCACCCTGACCATGGCTTGGCTGTGGTTCACCTCCGACATGTACAGCTTGGTGAATGATCTGAACAGTCGAAATCTGGCTGGCGACTTCTTCCTCAATCAGTATGCATTCTGCATAGTGCTGTCACTGACCAAGCCGCTGGTGATTGTAGTGGAGATGGCCAGCAAGGGCTACATGAGCCGGCGTCGCTTTCATCAGTTTCCCACACTGACCATCGTCCTGCTGTTCGCCTGTCTGGCGTTGTTGGACACGCTGCGCGTGCATCCCTCTGCCATTCTGGTGCTCAATCTGCTTGGCACAGTGTTCATCGAGTACAGCTTCGACGCCTTGAGTGTGACGACAGCGGAACAGTTTCCAACCCACATCAGATCCATAGGCGACAGCGCCTGCGGGGTGGCAGTGAGCCTGGGTGGCGTGGTGGCACCAAACTTCGCCTACTTGGCCACCCTCTGGCACCCGGCTCCTTTCGCCTCTATCTCTGCAATTGCAAGCACCACTCTGCTCGTGTCTTGGTGCTGGTTGGAAGAGACAGAAGGCAGGGATCTCAACCAGATTCCTGTGCACAGCCAATAAGCAAACAGCTAGGTACCGAGCATAACAGCAGTTGTGTGCCATTAGTCATTATGCTAGGCATGGTCAATAGACAGTGCAGAGGTTACAATAAAAGTTTATGCTGAGTGCTTTTCCATGTCAGCAGTACAGTGTAGTGAATCTAGCGGGACACATTCAAGAGAAGAGAGATCATGGATGGATACTCATATAATATACTACAGTATGTACCTACTGTATTCATGTACACTGTGCATATTTCACCACGACCACATCATAAGAGAATGCATGACTTCGATGACCGATTTCTCGGCTGCATTTCCACAGCAGCATTGGTCTTATCTGGGTTCAATGGGGTTGGTAGCGGTGTATCCCTGCAATTTCCCACGGTCGTTGCCATTGGTCTTTCCGTTGGTGCGGCCATGGTTACTTGCTGCAGTGGTGGCTGTTTAAACGCAGCCATTTGACTATTGCTATTTAAGTGATTCAGCTGCTTCTGCGAATGATCGGTTATTGATAATTGAGCATTCTGAACTCGTGGCTGCGATAGTTGTCGACTTTGCTGTTGCTGGTGTGGTAGTGACAATGACGGTTGCTGTTGGGGTTGGTAATTGTTATACCGTGCCACGGATTGCGATGGCGGAGATTTCAGATCGCCGTAATAATCGCAGGACTTGAAGTGCTTTGTGAGAAAAAACATGACGGCGATTTCGTACCTTACCAACGACATCCATTCACGTTGAAACAGCGAGACGAGATTAGATTAGGCTAGCGTGTCAGAGTAATGTGTGTGAAGTGTACAATGTAGGGGGTACTATGGGGTAAACCCGGACACGGGGTAAACCCGGACACCTAAGCTTTTCTGAACTTGCGCTTCCGCAAATGATGAACGTGGTAGCTCATTTCAAAGAGGCGAGTTCCAGGAATCGAATATTAGAATACTTGTCTCAATCGGTCTATAGTCTATGGGTTGCTGAGATAAACAAGGTGTCCGGGTTTACCCCGCAGTACCCTAAATGTTATATGAGTGCAAAAGATCGATCTAACTTCATACAGAACGCCTTTTACTGGTTGCATCTTTTTCGCCACCCGGCAACAGAGTCATCCAGCGCCAGCGTCACTTTTTTTAGCTTTTTCGTTACGCCAGAATGATTTGCCTGGCACACTCTTGGTGAAGTAACATTATTACGTATCTACAGACAAGCACAAAGAAAAAGTGTGTGCTAGCTAAGATAGAGATACAAATAAGAATGCGATTATGTACACTACGTTTTAGGTGGGAAGATATGGTAATATATGTACGTACACGTACTACGTATGCATGCATGTCAGCATTGGTATGTAAATATCTACCTATACGCAATTATTTGAACGTACATACCTAATACGAATTCATGCTGTAAACCTTATACTAGCTAGCGTCGGTGCCTGCCATGTACAGTACGTATGTACCTGTACCTACCTAGCAAACAGTTTACCAGCTTGTAAGTACATATGCATCCACGATAGCAGATCAGATAGTAAGCTACTGTCACGAATGTGATATAAGAGGTCAATGAGTCGCCGTGTTTTATTTCTTCTTCAGCGTGCTGCGGCTACAAACTGTGATAGCTGCCGGCAGCCAGAGCGGCGGCACTGGTGCAGATGGGGAGCATGAGCTGTGGGGTGGTTCCAGCTCCAGCTGGATGCTGCAGTGTCTCCATCACAGCTCCACCATTCTGCTGCAGCACCCCGTGCTGATGGTGGTTGAAACCCTCCGACTGCTGCTGCATGGCCAGAGCTGCAGCATGCACTGGACTGCAGCTGGAAGAATAGGAAGAAGCTGCAGCCGCGGCCGCCAACTGCAGACTGGCCGGGAAACCAGGGTAGGAGGACGGCAGCTCCTGCAGACACAATTTTAAGGTATTCTAACGGGTTGCACTGGATTGGGGTGGCATAGTCGGACGTAAAGCTCTGTGTATGTACGTATACAAAAGGTACTGTACGTACCTACCTGGTAGCTTGAGAAGAGCTTAGCGTCCGACTTTACGTACCCCATGTACGTAGGCTATATTTCCGTACGGCGTACACCGTATCCCTTTACTGTTCATAACGGCCCTATAGGGCCGCCCAACTTATCCTCGTGAAATCGTCGTTTTTTTTCAGGTTCAGAATTCACGAAGATATCCTGCAATTTTCTTTTCAAAAATCCTCATTTACCCAACCGCGGTGACAATTTTTTTCGTCAAAAATCCTTCTCTGAAATCCTTCTTTTTTACTAAATTGAAAAAGTGGGAAAACCGCGGAATCCTCGTGAATTTTATCCTCATGAAAAGCCCTCAAGAAATTTTGCATGCCTAGAATGAAGAGGTTTAGAAGGATATCGGAAGTGATATGCGAGCAACCAATTTCAGTGTGTGTACATACAGTACAGTATTTTTCAAGGATTTTTTTGAATTTTTGAATTCCCGCGCGAAATATTATTTTGAATATATTGCGCAGATAAAAAATAAAATTATTTAGCAAACAGGCAGCACAAAGCAAAGGAATGGGGTCATCAAAGGATTGACAGAGAAATTTAGAAGTGATAGGCAGCAGCTTTGACAACATGATGAATCAGCGTTTGGAACCCATCTGAGCTCCAAGCGAGTGTTTGAGCTCAGAGTGAGTTTGGGTTCCAGCTCTTAGCAGCATGTTCAGGGCAAGTTCAGTTTGAGCTCAAAGTGAGTTTGGTTCAAGATCCAAAGAGAATTGGGTCCAAGCTAGGGCAAGTGCTAGCTTAGAGTGAGTTTCTGGCAACACTTGCGTGTCTGGCAACACTTGCACATCTGGCCACCCTTTTGCGCATCTCGTGCTTTAGTTCGAGCATGACCATCTGCTAGAGATGTACAGGACCATGTACAAAGTACATCAGGTGGCAGTGGAGGGGGTCCCCCCTGGCTTAGCCTCTGACATCAGTCTGATGGTGGGGGTCAGCACTCAGATCAATATTCTGGTGCTGACAGTGGGGGGGGGGGGGGGTGGGTGGTTGGCAGGAGGGCAGGCGTTGAAGGAGGAGGGTCAGCCCATTATAGCCGCCTTTGATGCTGATGGGGTGGTACCCGTTGATCTCAGCTGAAAACTGCCTGATGTAATTTGTGCACAGTCCCTAACAGGGCAACATTTTTAAGTGCTGGAGCAGGAGCCGAATCTGAAAAAGTGCCCCAGCTGGAGCCAGAGCTGGCTCCAAGCCCAGAAAATGCCAGAAAGACCCACAATTAACAGACAGACTCAACCAACAGTCTTCACAACCACACCTGCTGTGAAGCAGCACAAAGTTAGCCGATACTGAATATGACTGCCACATCCAGTACTTTATGAGAACTTATGAGAACTGAAAAACGGAGTGCCAGTACATAAGGTTCTCATTTATGAGAACTTGAGCGGCTCTGTTCTGCACAAAACATGTACACCTAGAAGGGGGGAGGTGGGGCTTTCGTCAGAAGGCCTCTCTAGGAGGACATGTTTTGTTAAGAACGGTGCTGCACAAGTTCTCATATCTGAGAACCTTATGTACTGGCACTCCGTTTTTCAGTTCTCATAATTTCTCATAAAGTAGTGGATGTGGCAGTCATATTCAGTATCGGTTAAAAAAATCATTTCCTTGTTTTATGTATTGAACTAATAAAAATTCACTGCCAGAACAAAACGTCTCCCACCATCAATTGCACATACTGTTGCGATATTTTCCTAACTTATTTATCTTGCTGATGTATTATTCCACTGTGTAATTAAAATCCTCCTTGGTAAGAGTGATTTATCCTGCTTTCATATTTCTTTGTAAAATGCATTCCTCATTTGAGGATTTTTATTTCATGAGGATATTTAGAAAAAAATCCTTCCTTTTTTTTCGGACATATAGAAATCATGCGGATAAATTGTCAAAATCCTCATCAGGGAAAAAAAAGAAGGATATCTTCGTCAAAGAAGGATATCTTCGTGATTTTCGCCAAAAAATCGACTTTTCACGAGGATAAATTTCAAAATAGCAGACACACTCCATACAAATGACGAGGATATCCGCCGGCAAATGAACAGACTTTTTTCCGACACTTTCACGAGGATAAGTGGGAAAATGTCCTCGTGAAAAACACAAACTTCACGCGGATAAAAAAAGAGTTTTGATGAGGATGAAAAATCGCAAAAGAAGGATAAAATTAGAAGGATATCCTTCTAGAAATCTTATGACACATAAAGGGGTATGCACCTTGCTGTACATGTAGTTATAGTCTGGCCAGAGAAAGTTGGCTATGGGACTCAAGTCGTCCTGCGTAGTTTGCATGTACTTCTGCTAAATAGGAGTACACGAAGCACGGACAAAAATCCGCATTTGTGAATCTATTTTATTTTATGCAATGCGCCTTGAATCCCATGACCAACTCTCTCCGGCCAGATTATACATAGGTACATGTACAGTAGGTTGCTGTGTACCTGTGACTGGGGTGGTTGAGTGGGTAGTAGGGCGGTGACGGTGGGGGTGGGTGGCGGCTTCTGCTCCTCTCCGCCTCTGCTCAGACTCAGCTCGTCGTCGCTCTCTCCGCCGCTGCTGCATCCGTCTCCCCCGTCGCATTTCTCCCCCGTCTCACTGCAAAACAGTAGAACATGTACATAGGCCTACTATTTATAGACATGTAGGCCTACATATGGTATACTGTTTCGACTTCGCTAGGCAATGCGGTTGCGTGTTCCTCGATAGCTGTCGTGGCTTACGTAGGGTACGTACGTCATGAAGGCTTTTGGCTACCAGTGGTTCTTTGAGCAATAGTACAATTTTGACTTTGGCATGTACTTGGGTTTGGGCTTATAGGCGTTTACTGAGTGGGTGTCTGTACCGTTCTTTGGCTTCCGCTGCTCTGTCCCTTTGGCGTCGATTCTTGAACCAGTTGCTGACTTGAGTGGTGGTGAGACCGGTGCCTTCGGCTAGCTCTCGCTTCTCCCGCGGACTCGGATACGGGTTGTGCGAATACCTAACACCATATACTTACGAACGTAGCTCATAGTTGCTGATAACGCGTTCATCAGACGTCCGTAAATCCGTACGTCGGTGCGTCCGTCCGTTCGTCAACCCGTAACGTGTCCGTCAACCCAACCCCACGTCAACCGTATACGACGGGTTGACGGACGGACGTACGGATTTACGGACGTCTGGTTGAACGCGGCATGACGCCTGGTTCTTCAACTGAATTACATAGCTTGCTTTTGCTCGAGTAGCATCACGCACATTACTTTCTCGACTACCGTATTTTTGGGTGTATAGCCCCATGGGGCTATACAAAAATCGAGAGGTCTGATGGGGGGTTATACACTGGGGGGGATATACACTGGGGGGGGGGGGGGGGATATACATGGGACAAAATTTATGTTTTTGAGAGGTGTGTGTAGAGGCATGTTTTTGAGGTCAAAAGTACGTGTTTTAGGGCATAATCGCGGTCAAAACAGGGTTATTCTAGTAAAAGACATGCTCAGCTAAGCTTATAGGCATGGTAGCATGGTAATGGCATGGCATGGTTATAGCATGTTGTAGGAGTAGGTATAGCTAGCTTATTACCAGCTTACATAGGTAGGTTAGGTACCTTCCAGTACATGGGGGGTTATACACCAGGGGGGATATACATAGGACAAAATTTATGTTTTGCCAATGGGGGGTTATACACTGGGGGGGGGGGGGGGATATACTCAGGGGGATATACACCCAAAAATACGGTAATTCTGTTTGTAAGTATGGTACACAGTGCCAACATACGTACAGTTCGTGTTTACCATTCTCTGAGGATGTGTCTGGATTTTTCCTTGAAACAGTAGCTGGTTTCCTCTCCATCCCAGATGGTGCGAGGAAGCGGAAACTTCCTTCGCACCCTGTACTTCCCCCACCGCACCTAACGGACGTCCACGAATCTTCTCCGCCTCAAACAATATAGGTCGAATGAGAAGTTAGTTCCACAGAACGCCTTGTTGTACGGTTGGAATGTTTATGTACCCAACCCATCGCATCACAATTTGCTCCACTGGTTACGTACTCTCATGCACGTACGTACAGTACATAGTTGTGCGCCCAGGTCATGTTCTGTGTCGTACGTTAGAAAGGTTAGCACGCAGTATGTGTGTATGCACATAGTACGTAGTACATACTGTACATACTTCGATGTAGTGGGATTTGAGCCAGAGATTCTGTAGTTTTGGATGAGATTCCGGGCTGAAATTGTATGACTCGAGAATGCGATAAAGCTCCTTGAAATTGCTGCGATGGAAAGCCACCATTGCTTTGGCCTTGAGCACACTTTCGTTCCGTTGCAACTGATCGCAGGCCGGAAGTGACCAGAGAAACCTGCGCAAATCACATCAAACTTCGCCCGCCTCACGCAAAAATTCCGTATTTAGCTATGCGAGTATCTACGTAGGTACGTAGGCCTATATACTGTACCTACATTTTGTACTACAATCACGTGTGCACCAAATTGGGACCGACATCCCCGCTCGTATTTCACACCTTTCGTTGAGTTGAGCCTGGCCGTCCCCGTTTTCGTTTCATGTCGGCCCCTAGCCTTTCAGTCTGCTGCTAGCCGGCCGAAACATCAGTCACGAGTTTACCCGGGGGCTGTTCACATAGAGGAGCGAAAACATTGGTCATCTCAGACTCAGAGTGAACTCGTACTGTGATGTTTCGGCTGACTGACATGGACTAAAAGAGTTGGGGAAAGATGTGAAAGAAAAGCGGCCCGACCTTTTGTGGGCACGCTCACCGACAACATTGGCGCGCTTCTGACGTGAATCCGAATTCGCTCGGAAGTCGGAGCTCTGACGACTATGCTTCAACATGTAAAATCTCCGAGTTCGCTGCGAACTCACTCCGTTTTTCCAAACGTGCGTGTGGACACCGAGTTTGAAATTCGATGACGTACGAGTAATTGACATTTTCGTTTCGGTTCAAAACGAAGTCTTTCCAAACTCGGAGTGAACACGCTCGGAGCACGTCTGAAGCGCACCACGAAAGGAACGTCAATAGCTCACACGTCTTCGAATTACAAAACTCGACTGTTCACATACGCACGTTTGGGAAAACGGAGCGAGTTCGAAGCGAACTCGGAGATTTTACATGTTGAAGCATAGTTAGGGCTCCGAATTCGGAGTTCGCGTCTGAAGCGCCCCACTGACTCAACTCGGTGTCCAACCTGGCGAGTCGTTCGATATTTCCGGACTGTTGCAGTACTTCGCAGACGCAGGCCACCTGTTCCTGGGTGAAGCCGAAGCTGGAACTGTCTCCTCCTCCTCCTGTTCCTGCAGGGGGCGCCGTATTCTCCGAAGTGGCTGCAGAAGCCACCAATGCTGCGGCGGAAGGAGGAGCGAGAGAAGCCAGCAGGAAACTGCTCTGCTCATCCCCCGCACTCGCACTGGAAACGGCCGCGGTCATCGTCCCAGCGGACATGATCTTTGTAAATGATGAGATTCTCGGCGGTTTTGTTGTCGGTCACCGCTACAACAAAGGCTTTTTCAATAATCGGCGGCTTCTTGAAACGTATACGTACACATGGACACGCCAGTCGCAGCTGATGGACGCATAAATCAGCCGGGTGGGAAAGCATAGGCGAAGACAGGGCGGCAGAAACAAAGGACGGACATACACTGGTATGTAGCTGGTACGTATAGGAAGGGTATGCATACAGTAGGTACGTAACGTGCTGTCGGGAAGCAGTTTAGCTTAAAGCTGCGTTCCGCGGGCTCAGTTGTTGATCTTGCGTTCCGCTATACATCAGTTACGTTGTTGCAATGGGATTGGTCGATATCGATCCCGCGGTATTTAGTATAAGTTTAGGGTGCCGACGGGAATGTCGACGTTGTTCATTCAGTCATCTGGGAGCGGAAAAGGAGCGAGTGAAAAGAAGATTTGACACCGAATAAACGCCGACAACCCCGCCGGCACCGATCCACACTTTCACTAAATACCGCGAGGTCGCTCTCGACCCAACCCAATCGCGATAACGCAACTCGTCCATACATTTCATTCTCTGCCAGTGCCACCTCACTTGATCGCGTGAAAACAAAGAACAAGGCGCGAGTATAACAAGACACACTTCACAAAACAAACCATTCGTTTCGACTACGTACCTACCAACCGTAGTTATTATTGCAAGGGATGCAAACAAGCGTCAAGAAGTGGACTCTTGTGAAAGCGAACTGATTTGCTCGTAGCATATGATATTTTGTAAAGCTACATACGGACAGACGCATTTGGTGGGAAAAGCTATGACAAATGATTTATCACAAATCCGTTTCACAACTTTTCCGGTAGGTAGAAGCTCGGGTCAATGCAAGCATTAGGATACTTAGCTGGTCAAGAAAGCCAAGTTTTCTGCATAGTAAGAACAGCGAATCGCAAAAAATAACAGGAAGTTGATGTGTCGTCTCCGTCTGGGCTGCTCCCTGTTTTCTATCCCTTCAGCCTGCTTGCTACTACCGAGCAGGGGAGGGGAAGCAGAAGCAGAGGGAAAGGTGAAGGCGACGCGACAGTAACCCAATCCCTTCCTTGCATTGATTGGCTAAAAGCAGCTGACCAGCCGGCCACCTACTATACAGTGTAGGGTACTATGGGGTAAACCCGGACACGGGGTAAACCCGAACACCTTGTAGTACCATCTGAGCAACCATTTCGACCGATTGAGACAAGTATTCTACCAGTAGATCCTTGAACTCTCCTCTTTCAAACGAGCTACCTACCATGTTCATCGTTTGCAGACAGCGGCACATTCAGAAAAGTTGAGGTGTCCAGGTTTACCCCACCGTACCCTACGTGTATAATAGCGTAAAGCAGAAGCAAAGGGAGGAGGCGAAAGGAAGGGATAGAGTTTCTTTCCTGTCAATTTTAGTGGATAGAATTACAGCCGCAAGAAAATTTATCCGGCACCTTATGCCTTCCTGTGTAGTAACTCTCTCTTAATCTTCTGCTATCGTTTTCTCTCACTTTTTTCCGTTCCAGTATCCCACAAGTCTACTACGGGACAAAACTGAGCACAACAGGCACGTCTAAAGTTTAAGATCGAATTTGATGATCAATAGGCGGAAAACAATGCGACACGCGACGTAATTGCTAAACTGAGCAAAAACTTGATGCCAAGTTTCGATGGTTGAGCTGCGATGATACTACAAGTAGCACGCGGGTTTTCTGTCGGTCAGTCAGTCATTTTCGACGAGCGTTGAATTGACTCAGTAAGCATAACACAAACACAGAAACACAGCGTTGACCTTTGACTCCTGCTTAGTGAGTGGAGTGAATGGACCACAGAGCT